>JARQOC010000004.1:415862113-415939613 GCA_033576535.1 Allobates femoralis | reverse complement strand
CTTCACCTGAGGTCAGAGTTAATCCTCGTCACTCTATCTGACCTCAGGTGATCTACACTGATGTCACCCTGTTCACATCGGTAACAGAAAACTCACTCTATGTGGGTCACGCTGTGAAGTGGGAAGTTTCACATGAGGTCAGAGAAACACATTGCTTTATCCGACCTCAGGTGACACAGACCATGAATGCTTCACTGCACGAGCCTTCAAATATAATTGTTAGTGAATCTTCACTAACGGACGGACCTCTACCAGGATCCTGGATGGGTATGTGGGAGTAATAAAGATGGAGTCAAAATACGTGTTTGTGTTTTTTGTTGTAATAAAAAAATTTTTCTCGGTGTTGTGTCTTCTTTAATACTAAATAGAGATTCATAATGGCCGTGTCTAACATTGGCGCGACATTATAAATCTCGGGCTTAGTGCCAGCTGCTAAAAGAAAGGTGGCATTAACCCCTTATTACCCAGTCTGCCACCGCCACAGGGCAGCTGGAAGAGCTGGGTACAGCTCCAGAATATTGCGCTTCTATAAATGCGCAATTTTCTGGGGCGGCTGCGAGCTGCAATTCTCAGCGGGGGTGGCCCAGAACGCTTGGGCCTCCCTACGCTGGGGATTCCAGCCCTCAGCTGCCTAGTTGTACCTGGCTGGCAAAGAAAAATGCGGCGAAGCCCCACGCCGTTTTTTTTCTTGTCAGCCAGGTACACCTAGGTAGTTGGGGGTGGATGGCAGCTCCTAGCTGCCTAGTTGTACCTGGCTGGCAAAGAAAAATGTGGCGAAGCCCCACGCCGTTTTTTTTCTTGCCAGCCAGGTAGACCTAGACAGCAGTGGACTGCCATCCACCCCCTACTACCTAGGTGTACCTGGCTTGCATGAAAAAATGGCATCTGTCTTCACCACATTTTTCTTTGCCAGCCAGGTACAACTAGTCAGCTGGGGGTGGATGGCAGCTCACAGCTGCCTAGTTGTACCTGGCTGGCAAAGAAAAATGCGGCGAAGCCCCATGCCGTTTTTTTTCTTGCCAGCCAGGTACACCTAGGTAGTTTGGGGTGGATGGCAGCTCCCAGCTGACTAGTTGTATGTGGCTGGCAAGAAAAAAATGGCATGTGGCTTTGCTGTATTTTCCTTTACTAGCCAGGTACAACTAGGTTGCTGGTAGCTGCCATTCACCCCCAACTACCTAGGTGTACCTGGCTGACAAGAAAAAAAAACGGCGTGGGGCTTCGCCGCATTTTTATTTGCCAGCCAGGTACAACTAGGCAGCTGTGAGCTGCCATCCACCCCCAGCTGACTAGTTGTACCTGGCTGGCAAAGAAAAATGTGGTGAAGACAGATGCCATTTTTTCATGCAAGCCAGGTACACCTAGGTAGTAGGGGGTGGATGGCAGTCCACTGCTGTCTAGGTCTACCTGGCTGGCAAGAAAAAAAACGGCGTGGGGCTTCGCCACATTTTTCTTTGCCAGCCAGGTACAACTAGGCAGCTAGGAGCTGCCATCCACCCCCAACTACCTAGGTGTACCTGGCTGACAAGAAAAAAAACGGCGTGGGGCTTCGCCGCATTTTTCTTTGCCAGCCAGGTACAACTAGGCAGCTGAGGGCTGGAATCCCCAGCGTAGGGAGGCCCAAGCGTTCTGGGCCACCCCCGCTGAGAATTGCAGCTCGCAGCCGCCCCAGAAAATTGCGCATTTATAGAAGCGCAATATTCTGGAGCTGTACCCAGCTCTTCCAGCTGCCCTGTGGCGGTGGCAGACTGGGTAATAAGGGGTTAATGCCACCTTTCTTTTAGCAGCTGGCACTAAGCCCGAGATTTATAATGTCGCGCCAATGTTAGACACGGCCATTATGAATCTCTATTTAGTATTAAAGAAGACACAACACCGAGAAAAATTTTTTTATTACAACAAAAAACACAAACACGTATTTTGACTCCATCTTTATTACTCCCACATACCCATCCAGGATCCTGGTAGAGGTCCGTCCGTTAGTGAAGATTCACTAACAAGGCTCAAATTTGGGTCAAGTCCGATCAAGGGCCCGACTTTAAAAAAAAAAATTTGGCCAGATTGCCGGGAAAAAAAAAAGAAATTGGGGGGTTCCCCCATCACTAAATAAAAACCCAAAAATTCTTCCTAGATACATACCTATATGAAAAAAAGATGTATAATCTAAAAAAATTTTTGCTGTTTTAAAAATTTTTTAACCCCTTTTTCAAAAAAATTTACAGTCAAAAAAAAATGTTTTATATGAGTTTTTAAACTTGTTTTAAAGGGTTTTACAATTGTAAGTTTTGAGTAGTAAAAAATGATTATCCAAATGAAAGAATTTTTTCCCCTTTTTTTTAAAAATTTTTTTTTTTGGGGGGGATATTTAGCAAATTAAAAAAAAGGGTGCCCAAAATCTTTTTTATTTTTCAACCCTGTACACTTTGTGAGGTAGACAGTTGCATTTTAAAATTTTAAGAATGTTGTTTAATTTTTTATTTTGTCTTTTGTGAAAGAAAATATAAAAGTTTACAAAAAATTAAAAAGTAAAAGGACTGCAAAAAAATTTCCTTTTTGGGTTTTCTAAACCCTTTCAAAACAGGAAGCCATCTTCTTAAAAAGCCTTGGGTTTTAAAAACAAATTTCTCAGTAAGAAAAAAAGGCTGAGAGGGACTCAAATTTTTCCTATTGGGAATGCTGGGCCTGGGTTTTTGTGAAAAAAAATTTTTAATTAAAATTTACAGGTAGCTGGAAAAGGTGCTATTAAATTTCTGTATTAATCAATTCCGAAATTTCCCCAAAAGTTCACTCCAGAACCCCTTTTCTATTTTTCCCCCATCCCAGCAGTTAAAACATTAAAGGGGGGAAACCCGTACCTAATCTAAAGGCCCCCAAACTATCCTACCTGCCCCCCAGACCCCAACACTCCCTAACCATCCCTGCCCGTCCTAATTTGGGGCTTATAGAAGGGGAAAAAAAACTTTATAAAAATTACAGTTTTTTTGTGAACCCGTGGGGCGTTCCCGTGGGTCTTGTTTCCCAAAGGGGGGGTTTCCCGGCCGGCTCCCCCCGCCTCGTCCCTTCCCAACGCCCCAATGGGGGGCATTTTCGATTTGAAAAGGCCCGGGGGGCCCATTTTGGGAAACATCCCGCCCCCGCTCTTTATGGGCGCGGGGCCCGGAAATGACGATGGGGAGGCGTCATTTTTTTCCGGCGCCATTTGGGCCCCGTGCAAACGGGGGGAAAAGCCGGGTGCGAGTGCCGCGTGCTAGGCAACCGAAACGGGGTCTTTTGGAAGGGGGTACGGGGGGCCCCCCCCCCCCCTTCCCCAAAAAAGGCCCAAATATATGTGTTTGGGTGTAAAACCACATTTAAAATATGGGGTTACACAAAACCCCATATGACATTCACTTTTTTTTAGGCCCCATTTCATATTGCATCTTATATATATTTATATATATAAATATTTCACATATATAGTTTTTTTATTGGGGTGTGTTTTATACGGGGTGGTTTTGTGTGCATTGTGTGTATACATACCTTTTTTTTGTGGGGCTTGTGTGTGTATACTTAATTTTGTGTGTGCATGTGTGTGTATACTTACGTGGTTGTGTGTGATGGTGTATACGTGGTGTGGGGTGCGTGCATGTGTGTGTTTTTACTCCGTGTGTGTTTGTTTCAATGTTTTTTTTTGTTTTTCCCTACTTGTTGGGGTGTGTGTGTGCCCGTGTTTGTATTTTTCATACACGTTTTGGGGTGGGGGTGTTGGGGGCATGGGGTTTGGTATTCCCTACCCCGTTTGTGTGTGGGTGTGCGTGCATGTGGGGGTGTATCAAACACGTGTGTGGGGTGGGGGTTCCTGTGTGGGGGTCCCTACACGTGGTGGGGCGTGGTGGTTTTACATACTTGGGCTGGGTTTGATGTTTGTGTTTTATTAAGTGTGGTTTTTGGGATGTGTGTGTATACTTACGTGTGGGGTTTTTGTGCAGGGGTGGGGTATAAAGTTGGGGGTTTTGGGGGTGTGTGTGCGTGCATGTTTTGTGTAAAACAACACGTTGTGTGTGTGTGCATGTGTGGGTTTACATACACGTGTGTGTGCGTGCGTGTATACATACTTGTCTGTGTGTGCATGTGTGTGTATACTTACGTGTGTGTGCATTGTTTGTATACATACACGTGTGTGTGTGTGCATGTGTGTGTATACGTGTGTGTGTGTGTGTGTGCGTGCATGTGTGTGTATACATACTTGTGTGTGTGTGCATGTGTGTGTATACATACTTGTGTGTGTGTGTGTGCATGTGGTTGTGTGTGTATGCATGTGTGTATTGTGTGTGTGGCGTGCATGTGTGTGTATACATACGTGTGTGTGTGTGCATGTGTGTGAACTGTTGTGTGTGTGCATGTGTGTGTATACATACTGTGTGTGTGTGCATGTGTTTGTTATACTCACGTGTGTGTGCGTGCATGTGTGTGTATACATACTTGTGTGTGTGTGTGCATGTGTGTGTATACATACGTGTGTGTGTGTGTGTGTGTGCGTGCATGTGTGTGTATACATACGTGTGTGTGTGTGCATGGTTTGTATACATACGTGTGTGTGTGTGCATGTGTGTGTATACATACTGTGTGTGTGTGTGGTGCATGTGTGTGTATACATATTTGTGTGTGTGTGTGCGTGCATGTGTGTGTATACATACTTGTGTGTGTGATGTGTTGTTACATACACGTTGTGTGGATGTGTTATACTGTGTGTGTGTGTGCTGTGTGATTGTGTGTGTATCATACGTGTGTGTCTGTGTGTGTGTGCGTGCATGTGTGTGTATACATACGTGTGTGTGTGTGGTGCATGTGTTGTATACATACATTGTGTGTGTGTGTGCTGTGTGTGTATACATACTGTGTGTGTGAGTGTGTTACATACATGGTGTGCAGTGTGTTATACTACGTGTGTGTGTGCATGTGTGTGTATACGTGTGTGTGTGTTGGCATGTGTGTGTATACATACACGTGTGTGTGTGTGTGTGTGCATGTGTGTGTATACATACACGTGTGTGTGCGTGCGTGTATACATACTTGTCTGTGTGTGCATGTGTGTGTATACATACGTGTGTGTGTGTGTGTGCGTGCATGTGTGTGTGTGTGCGTGCATGTGTGTGTATACATACGTGTGTGTGTGTGTGTGCGTGCAAGTGTGTGTATACATACGTGTGTGTGTGCATGTGTGTGTGTATACATACACGTGTGTGTGTGTGTGTGTGCATGTGTATATATATTTTGTAGAGATAGAGAGACTGAGGGTGAGAGGGTCTGTGAGTTTTGTGTAACGCTGGGACCTGGGTGACGCAGTAAACTTCACCTGAGGTCAGAGTTAATCCTCGTCACTCTATCTGACCTCAGGTGATCTACACTGATGTCACCCTGTTCACATCGGTAACAGAAAACTCACTCTATGTGGGTCACGCTGTGAAGTGGGAAGTTTCACATGAGGTCAGAGAAACACATTGCTTTATCCGACCTCAGGTGACACAGACCATGAATGCTTCACTGCACGAGCCTTCAAATATAATTGTTAGTGAATCTTCACTAACGGACGGACCTCTACCAGGATCCTGGATGGGTATGTGGGAGTAATAAAGATGGAGTCAAAATACGTGTTTGTGTTTTTTGTTGTAATAAAAAAATTTTTCTCGGTGTTGTGTCTTCTTTAATACTAAATAGAGATTCATAATGGCCGTGTCTAACATTGGCGCGACATTATAAATCTCGGGCTTAGTGCCAGCTGCTAAAAGAAAGGTGGCATTAACCCCTTATTACCCAGTCTGCCACCGCCACAGGGCAGCTGGAAGAGCTGGGTACAGCTCCAGAATATTGCGCTTCTATAAATGCGCAATTTTCTGGGGCGGCTGCGAGCTGCAATTCTCAGCGGGGGTGGCCCAGAACGCTTGGGCCTCCCTACGCTGGGGATTCCAGCCCTCAGCTGCCTAGTTGTACCTGGCTGGCAAAGAAAAATGCGGCGAAGCCCCACGCCGTTTTTTTTCTTGTCAGCCAGGTACACCTAGGTAGTTGGGGGTGGATGGCAGCTCCTAGCTGCCTAGTTGTACCTGGCTGGCAAAGAAAAATGTGGCGAAGCCCCACGCCGTTTTTTTTCTTGCCAGCCAGGTAGACCTAGACAGCAGTGGACTGCCATCCACCCCCTACTACCTAGGTGTACCTGGCTTGCATGAAAAAATGGCATCTGTCTTCACCACATTTTTCTTTGCCAGCCAGGTACAACTAGTCAGCTGGGGGTGGATGGCAGCTCACAGCTGCCTAGTTGTACCTGGCTGGCAAAGAAAAATGCGGCGAAGCCCCATGCCGTTTTTTTTCTTGCCAGCCAGGTACACCTAGGTAGTTTGGGGTGGATGGCAGCTCCCAGCTGACTAGTTGTATGTGGCTGGCAAGAAAAAAATGGCATGTGGCTTTGCTGTATTTTCCTTTACTAGCCAGGTACAACTAGGTTGCTGGTAGCTGCCATTCACCCCCAACTACCTAGGTGTACCTGGCTGACAAGAAAAAAAAACGGCGTGGGGCTTCGCCGCATTTTTATTTGCCAGCCAGGTACAACTAGGCAGCTGTGAGCTGCCATCCACCCCCAGCTGACTAGTTGTACCTGGCTGGCAAAGAAAAATGTGGTGAAGACAGATGCCATTTTTTCATGCAAGCCAGGTACACCTAGGTAGTAGGGGGTGGATGGCAGTCCACTGCTGTCTAGGTCTACCTGGCTGGCAAGAAAAAAAACGGCGTGGGGCTTCGCCACATTTTTCTTTGCCAGCCAGGTACAACTAGGCAGCTAGGAGCTGCCATCCACCCCCAACTACCTAGGTGTACCTGGCTGACAAGAAAAAAAACGGCGTGGGGCTTCGCCGCATTTTTCTTTGCCAGCCAGGTACAACTAGGCAGCTGAGGGCTGGAATCCCCAGCGTAGGGAGGCCCAAGCGTTCTGGGCCACCCCCGCTGAGAATTGCAGCTCGCAGCCGCCCCAGAAAATTGCGCATTTATAGAAGCGCAATATTCTGGAGCTGTACCCAGCTCTTCCAGCTGCCCTGTGGCGGTGGCAGACTGGGTAATAAGGGGTTAATGCCACCTTTCTTTTAGCAGCTGGCACTAAGCCCGAGATTTATAATGTCGCGCCAATGTTAGACACGGCCATTATGAATCTCTATTTAGTATTAAAGAAGACACAACACCGAGAAAAATTTTTTTATTACAACAAAAAACACAAACACGTATTTTGACTCCATCTTTATTACTCCCACATACCCATCCAGGATCCTGGTAGAGGTCCGTCCGTTAGTGAAGATTCACTAACAATTATATTTGAAGGCTCGTGCAGTGAAGCATTCATGGTCTGTGTCACCTGAGGTCGGATAAAGCAATGTGTTTCTCTGACCTCATGTGAAACTTCCCACTTCACAGCGTGACCCACATAGAGTGAGTTTTCTGTTACCGATGTGAACAGGGTGACATCAGTGTAGATCACCTGAGGTCAGATAGAGTGACGAGGATTAACTCTGACCTCAGGTGAAGTTTACTGCGTCACCCAGGTCCCAGCGTTACACAAAACTCACAGACCCTCTCACCCTCAGTCTCTCTATCTCTACAAAATATATATACACATGCACACACACACACACACACGTGTATGTATACACACACACATGCACACACACACGTATGTATACACACACTTGCACGCACACACACACACACACGTATGTATACACACACATGCACGCACACACACACACATGCACGCACACACACACACACACGTATGTATACACACACATGCACGCACACACACACACAAGTATGTATACAAACACATGCACACACACAAAGTATGTATACACACACATGCACGCACACACACACACACACGTATACACACACATGCACACACACACACGTGTATGTATACAAACACATGCACACACACACGTAAGTATACACACATGCACACACAGACAAGTATGTATACACGCACGCACACACACGTGTATGTATACACACACATGCACACACACACACGTGTATGTATACACACACATGCACGCACACACACACACACGTATACACACACATGCACACACACACACGTAAGTATACACACACATGCACACACACACGTAAGTATACACACACATGCACACACAGACAAGTATGTATACACGCACGCACACACACGTGTATGTATACACACACATGCACACACACACACACACGTGTATGTATACACACACATGCACGCACACACACACACACACACGTGTATGTATACACACACATGCACGCACACACACACACGTGTATGTATACAAACACATGCACACACACACACACAAGTATGTATACACACACATGCACGCACACACACACACGTATGTATACACACACATGCACGCACACACACACACAAGTATGTATACAAACACATGCACACACACACACAAGTATGTATACACACACATGCACGCACACACACACACGTATACACACATGCACACACACACACGTAAGTATACACACACATGCACACACACACGTAAGTATACACACACATGCACACACAGACAAGTATGTATACACACACATGCACGCACACACACACACACACCGTATACACACACACAATCTAACTATATATATGTGCATATATATATATATATATATATATATATATATATATATATATATATATATATATATATAGATGCACATATGAAATGTGCCTAATAAAAGTGAATGTACATATGTGTGTGTGTAATCCATATGTACATGTGGATTACACACACATATATATGTGCAGTTTTGGGAGGGTGAGGGGGCCGCCGATACTCACCTTCCGAAGACGCCGATCGTTGCCTAGCGACGACGGCACTCGCATCGGCTTCACCCGCTGCACTGGGCATGCGCGGCACGGAAATGACGCGCTCTCATCGTCATTTCCGGGCCGCGCGTCATGAAGAGCGGGGCGGGATGATTCCAATGGGCTCCCCGCTCTTCAAATCGATAATGCCGCCCATTAGGGCGTTAGGAAGGGAGCGAGGCGGGGGGAGCGCGGCTCTGGGGAACCCGCCCTTCGGACAAGAGCCCACAGGAACGCCCCACTGTCACAGAAACTGTAAGTTTATAAAGTGGTTTATTCACCTTCTATAAAGCCCTATTAGGACAGGCAGGGATGGTTAGGGAGCTAGTTAGGGTCTGTGGGGGCAGGTAGTGATAGTTTAGGGGCCATAGATTAGGTGACAGGTTCCCTTTAATAGCAGCAGATTACAATAAACATCAAATGTCCGTCAATTTTGGTTTCACCTCATAACAATAAATCTCAAAATCACTCATGATTCCTCACAATGGGGCCCAAGGATGATACATGAAACTACAACCACTGTTCATGCAAAATTCACCTTTATTTATAAAGTTGCGTAATTTTTACATCAGTTCAAGTACCAATAAAATACAAGCTAAAATCATTAAAATTCTCCAATTATTTAATAACAGTATATGTGGGTGCACTCCATGTCATTAGTTAACTAACAGCATATAATAGTGCTTAAATTAGCCCTATCCTGATTATGTGCAATGTCTGGGTAAAAAAACTGTTTCTATCTATAGACCTCTATGTATCTTTCCATAGGGCCCCCCACCAGCATCTAAATCAGGTTATTGTTCACCCACCCAATCTGCCAACTCACGTTTCAAGTTGTCTCTTTGTCAGGGCATCGTGTCCACTATGGTCCCCTTAAGGGTACCTTTACACGCCGCAATCTCGCCAGGTAATCTTAAGGGTACCTTTACACGCCGCAATCTCGCCTGGCGACATGAAGCAATTTAACGTGCGCCCCGAACCGATCGCCATGAAATCGACCCACAGTTGCGGCGTGTTTTTTTGGGAATTTGGCGGCGATAAATCACCTCTCACCTGTCGCCTGTTTACTGAGCACTGCTCTGAACTAAGACGTGATCATGAAAGCGAGATTTACTGGTTTTGGCATGTGATAGGGCGATAGTGATGGAATCTGCGTCGCTTATTGATCTCCTGTAGGCGTGCCACAGCATGCTGTAGTGCGCCCTGTCTGCGATGATTGGTGGTGGGAACTGTGTTCCCATTGGATGTCAGTTGATTAATGCAAAGTAGTCTGTGGAGCGCTCAGGAAAGGCAGGCAGGGTGAATTATAGATAAAACTTAGCTTTTATATTATTCTCCCACAGTCTTCCTCAAGTGGAATGAAGGAGGACTTCAAAGTTACAACTTTTATAAGTAAAAAACAACCCTCATTGGTTAACAACCCCCTTTATGTCAACCAATCCTCAAATCCCCTGGTTAACCCTATAAATACTACAACCATAGGTAGATCATATTACATCTTCCCCATTGATAAAATAAGCCTCTCCCACAACATTACCCATAACACATTTGAAGAGCTGTCCGTTCAGCACCACACACATCTTCACCTACACAACAGTATGCAAACACACCTCTTGAATTGGCGGCAAAGATGCGCACAAGCTATGTCATCCGCGTGTATTAATCAGCACTGTGTCGAGTCTAGTGCCACATGCTATGTCAGATGTTGCTGTACACATCGTACATGGTGGCATGGGCCACACAGTACAATCCCCCTACGTGGTGTGAATTAGGTGATGCAGATGGGTACATTATCCTGCTCTCACTCCACAGGCGTGTACCTTGTTAGTGCCCTAAACATTGTTTGGCGGCGTCAGTGGCAGCTCTGCCATGTGTGGGAACAATGCAGGCACATATGTGCATAGTGTGGTTTGTATCTTACCACCATCAGCTACAGACGCACACATAGCCATTGTGTAGTGTAAGCCACTGTCCTGCACAACACGCTCCTGTGTGAAGCTTTTGCGCATCGAAAGTGTGTTGCAGTAGGCACTATTGACAACACGAGCGTGTATTAATAATAAAGTCCGATAGACAATGGCGTCATATATTAGTCAGCCTTCAGAGCAGGCTGGCCAATCGTAACGCTGTTGCATTGTCAAATGAGCATGTTTGGGGTGCGGTGTAATGCATTGTGGCACACCTATGTTCTCGCCGCGGTGAACATGTACGCCCAAATTACCTATGTCCTCGACGCGCTGAACATGTACGCCCACATTACCTTTGGGATTGCGGCATGTGAAGCGGCAATGGAAGTAGAGCGGATTGGATATGCTGTGGGTGAGGCGATTTCCGGTGCGACACATCGCCTTTCTTTCAGGGCGAGATTGTGGCATGTAATAGCGCCATGGCGATCTGAGGTGAGCGTGAAAAACGTGCATACGCACGTTAAATCGCCTCATATCGCCAGGCGAGATTGCGACATGTAAAGGTACCCTAAGTCACTGTGTAGGGTTATTCTAAATGGCTCCAGGCCTCCTCCACACTGCTTCAAAATATTAACACATCTTCATAGATATTATATTGTGTCTGTGGGGGCATCATAATGTGTGGGTGGCTGTGGGGGCATAATACTTTATAGACGGCCATCATATTATGCAGGTGGCTCTGGATGCCATCATACTAGTTAGTCTTTGGGGCCTTCTTTTAGTTGGGAGGATTATATGATGTCTTTAGGGCACAGTGGGCCAGTAAAAGCAGGGAGTTAACTGTGCTGTGACCGCTGCCGCTCATACTGCAGCTGCGGTCACAGCACAGTTAACTCCCTGCCTTTACTGACGCTACTGTGATAGGTAAACAAGGAGTTAAACTCTGCGGCTTGTGAATTAGTCTGCTCATTCATAAGCCACCCGTGATTTCGGCAATGCTTAGCGTTGCTATAGTAACCGCTAATTTGGTTACTGAACCAGCGCTGATGTCACCGCTTAACGCCCACAGTCTCACTGACTCATTACACAGCATGGGGCGCCACGTCCGCCGCCTGCTGTGTAATGTAGCAGAGCTGATTCAGTTCAAGGAGAAGAAAGAAGACAGAAGAGAGAAAAAAGAAGAGAGAAGAAAGAAGAGAGAAGACCTGGATTGTTGGAGGGCTGTAAATGGGAGTAATAAAGATGGAGTGCCTAATGGTGTCTGTCTCTTTATTTCTAATAAAGTATTTTTTCTCTGTGTGGTGTCTTTTTTAACCCTTCATTGGAGATTCTTAATATCTGGATTACAATTGGCCTGACATTAAGAATCTTGGGCTTAATACCAGCAGAAAAAACAAAGCTGCTATTAATCCCTTTATTACCAAGCGTGCCACCGCCACCAGGGCCACTGGAAAAGCCTGGTAAGGCACCTGGAAATGGCACTTATTATTAATGCGCCATTTTCATGGGCAGCTGCAGGATGCTATTCTTTAGTGGGAGTGGGCCCTATACCAATGGGCCCTCAACACGCTGAGAATACCAGCCCTCAGCTGCCTAGTTTTACCTTGGCTGGCAATTAACAATAGGGTGGAGCCCACACATTTTTTTTGCCAGCCAAGGGAAAATTAGGCAGCTGAGGGTGGCAGCTCACAGTTTGCCTGCTTTCATCGGGCTAGACTTAAAATTGCTGCGAAGCCCCACACGTTTTTGTTTTTTTTAATAATTATTTATTTAACACCGTATAACGCCAGGATGGTTGCCACACAGTAATGTGTATGGCAACCAAGCAGAATCACTGTCCAGATTGAGGAAATCCAGGCTGATTACAACAGCCAATCACAGAGGTTCCCATAGAGTGTGAGCTCCTGTGATTGGCTGTTTGTTTGACAGTGCAGTGAATATGTAATGAGGTTAATAGGTGGCCTGGGAAGTAACAGCAGGAGACCATTAAACCTGATCTAGCTATTCAATCCATTCTTACTTTTACCAGCATGGTGCTACAAACTTGCACAGTGTGCTGTCTGGTGGAATTTTCTCACACCATAGACTTGCATTGCCCGCATGCACGTTACAGTCGCTTCTGACAAAATGCGAGTTTAGTGCGGGGGACTCGCACCAGTGTGCCCTGCCTGATAGGGCAACACTGGTCCGATTGCAATGCAAGTTTTTCTCGCAGTGCACTCGCGCGAGTCTCACGCCAGTGTGCCTTCAGCCATAGAAATAAAGTTGCAAGAATGGTCATCAGACAATCTTGTAGAGCTTTTGGTTTAGTGGACTTTGAAGAAGAATTATGTCCAGAGAGATAGTGAATTTGGGCTATATTCAGTACAAAGGAATTTTATTAGGGAGCATGATATGCCGCCTTAAATAGATGTGTTTTTAGGGAGCATCTGAAGTCATGAAAATTGTGGATAGTCTGAATTCTTGGGGTAGAGCATCCAGAGACGTGGTGCAGCTTGTGAGAAGTTTTGGAACTGGGAGTGGGAGGATTGGATTAGTGCAGATGTTAGTCGAAGGTCATTTGTAGAACGTAGAGAACGGGTGGGGTAATAGACAGGGATGAGGGAGGAGATGTAGGGAGGTGCTGCACCATGAAGAGCTTTGTGGGTGAGAACAAACAATTTGAATTTGATCCTGTAGTGTACAGACAACCTGTGCAATGACAGGCACAGAGCGGGGCATCTGAGTAGTTTAGAAAGGGGGAAGCCAAATAATAGATAATTGCAGTAGTCAAGGCGGGAGTGGATTAGGGCCATGGTGAGAGTATTTGTTGTTTTCATGGTGAGAAAGGGGCGGACTCTAGAGATATTCTTCAGGTGTAAGTGACAAGAGTGGACAAAAGATTGTGTATGGGACGTGAAGGAGAGATCAGTGTCAAACATAATACCCAGACAGTGAGCCTGCTGCCTAGGCGTTATCGTGGGGCCGCACACTGAGAGATATCAGATTTAGGGAGGTTAGTGGCAGGGTGGGAGCAAAAGAAGTTCAGTTTTGGAAAGGTTGAGTTTCAAATAGAGAGCAGACATGATGATGGAAACTGCAGCCAGACAGTCATTGGTGTTCTGTAAAACCGCATGGGTAAGGTCAGGGGCTAAAGTGTATAATTGTGTGTCATCAGTATAGAGATGGTACTTGAAGCAAAATCTGCTGATGGTGTGTCCAATCGGGGCTGTGTAGAGAGAGAAGAGAAAGTCCGAGGACTGAACCCTGAGGGACCCCAATAGTGAAAGGAAGAGGGGAGGAAGTGGAGCAAGTGAATGATACACTGAAAGAAAGATAAGAAGAGAGCCAGGAGAGAGCAGTGTCCTTTATGCCGATGGAGTGCAGCATAGAGAGTAGGAGATGGTGGTCAACAGTGTCAAAAGCTGCAGTGAGGTCAAGAAGAATAAGCAAGAGTGGTCACCATTACGCTTTGCCTTCAGAAGGTCTTTGGTCACTTTGATGAGGGCCGTTTCTGTAGAGTGAAGGATCGGAAAGCAGACTGTAGTGGATCTAGAAGGGAGAGAGTGGAGAGGTAATGGGTGAGGTGGGTGTAGACCAGGCGCTCCAAGAGTTTAAAGATGAAGGGGAGATTAGAGATGGTCTGCAATTATTTGTGCAGGATGGGTCAAGAGAATGTTTCTTTAATAATGGTGTAATGATAGAGTGTTTGAAGGAGGAGGGGAAGATGCCGGAAGAGAGGGAAAGGTTGAAGATTTTGGTTAGGTGAGAAGTGACGACCGGAGAGAGAGACTGGAGTAGGTGTGAGGGAATGGGGTCAGTGGTGCATATAAAGGACGAGAGGCAAGAGAGAAGCCTGGCACCTTCTTCTTCTGTAACTGGGTCAAATATGGAGAGTGAGCCAGAGGAGATGTGGGAAAGAATGAGAGGCTGGGAGCTGAATTCCTGGCTGATGTTGTCTATTTTCTCCATAAAGTAAGAGGCCAAATCATTAGCACAGATGTTAGTGATAGGCGCCTGCACTTTAGGAGTAAAGAGAGAGTGAAAGGTGTCAAAGAAATTTTTTTTTTTTTTTTGATAGTGAGGAGATCAGAGTGGTAAAGTAGGTTTGTTTAGCAAGGTGAAGGGCAGAGTTGTAGTTTTTTAGCATGAATTTATAATGGGTAAAGTTTTCTGGTGTGCGAGTTTTCCTCATAGGCATTCAGCACTCCTAGAGCATCGCTGGAGGAACCGAGTTTGTGATGTTAGCCAAGGCTGTTTTGTGCTATGTTTGGAGGTTCTGAGGGTGAGGGGCGCTACTTGGTCCAGGGTGCTTATGAAAGTGTCATAGTAGTGATTAACACCAGATCAGGACAGGAGAATTAGGAGATTGGGGACAGTGATGAGGTGAGAGAGTCTGTGAGTGCAAGTGGGTTAATGACCTGTAGATTTCTGGATGTGTGATAGCTATGGGTGGGCTGTGGTGAGCGAGGGTTAGTGAACGTGAAGGAGAGAATGTTGTGGTCAGAGAGTGGAAGAGGTGAATTATCTAAGGAGGAGGTTGAGCAGAGCCAGGTAAAGATCAGGTCAAGGATGTTACCATCTTTGTGTGTCTTAAGGTACCTTTACACGCCGCGACGGCAGGCTGGATACATCCCGCTACTTCACGTGCACGAGCACGCTCAAACGGTTACAAACGCTCAACGCATCACCTTTACACGCCGCGACAAGATGCGCTACGCCACGCTACATCTATAGCTAGCTACATCGCCGGGTGTCTCAAGTAGCCAGCTGTAGCTCATTTACACACCGCTATAACCAGCTACTATGGGCGTACCTGGTGCAGCAGGGACAGCACATAGGCGTGCCACAATTGTGGATTACGAGCCGTCCGTACGCTGATAGGACGAAGCAATAACATCCTGATTGGGCAGGCAACGCAGGAGGCTGAGTAATACAGCACGCTCGAGCGATTGTGTAGTGTGACTCGTCAGCTCCTTAAATATGCCTCCCTATGCAGCGACTACCAATCGTCATGCAGCAGCTTCCACCAATGATCGCACATGGGGCGCGGTAACACGGAGCCAGGGTCACGCCTTAGCTACATTGCAGCTACATCGCAGGGTGTCCAGAGTTCCCTTCCGTTGCTTCTTTACACGCCGATACAGCTCGCTACCATCGGCGTTGTAGCCATCAGTTTTCGAGCAGAGCTAGGAAACAGATGTATCTGTTGCCGGCTGTATCGTCACGTCTTCAGACGCCGCTACGACGGGCTACATTGGCGCTACAAGCTACATTTGTAGCCTGTAGCGGGATGTATCCAGCCTGCCGTCGCGGCGTGTAAAGGTACCTTTAGAGATGGAGAGCTGTGAGAGGCCAAGAGATGTGGTTAGAGATAGGAGATGGGATGCAGATGGGGACATAGGGCTGTTTATGGGAATGTTGAAGTCTCCCAGAATGAGGGTTGGTAATTCTGAGAACATGAAGTGCGGCAGCTACGCCTGAGAAATGATCGAGAAACTGGGTGGGTGACCCTGGGGGGCAGTATACCACTGCTACTCTCAGGGGGAGGGGGTGGAAGAGCCTAATGGTGCAAACCTCAAAAAAAGAGAATGAGACTGATGGGGCTGGAGGGATGACCTGGAAAGTACATTGTGGGGACAGGAGTAAGCCAACTCTACCACCATGTCTGTTTCAAGGTCTTGGGGAGTGGGATAAATGTAGGCCGCTATGAGAAATAGCAGCAAGGGAAGCAGTGTCTGAGTCCTGGATCCAAGTTTCTGTGAGGGCCAGTAGGCCCTCCACAAAATATTTTATTTATAGGATGAAAGGTGGGTTCAGATAGGACTGTTGCTATGGGACCTCAATGTTCTTTTCACAAACTAAGACTATCAGCACTTCCATTTTCTATGTTCTTGAAAGATACAGTAATACACCCACACTGTTTATATTAGTTCTCCAATGAAATGAAATTCATGAAATGCCATTTATATCAAATGTTGCTTTGTTGGTTGCAACTCATTCCAGTCCATTCCTGAAGGGAATTCTGGGGGTGTTTTCAATTTATCTCTTTTGTAAACAGATGTTCTATTTTGCAAAGGTTTTGCACCGTTTGATGCTCAAAAGTTGCAAAAAAGGCAAAGGATAAAATTTATTGTACTTTTGATTTTCTGCCAAATTCATGAACTGCATGTGCCAATTTGAAGAATTTGGCGCAAAGAAAATTAATGTCTAGCATAAGACAAAAAAAGAAAAGTGACTTCAATCATTTGCAATTTGCAATGGTGTTCATACTCTTAGAACACCCATTCCTCCATGGCTGATGTCTCCATTTCAGCTAAGAGCCAAGACACAGGGGATTTTTCTTAAACATAGAGTATATTTCATTTCAAGATGTAATGCAAAAAAAGTAATACCCAGCATCTATGATTTACATACACTTTAATATCATAGTTTGTTGAAATCTCATCTTTCATATACAGTACCTCTTATTACTTGTGTATGTTCACATTTATATGACCTATTACATTCTTTAAAGATATTTATGATTTCTATGCTGAGCTGTAAAATGTAAATTTACTGGCTAAAGTCAGGTATAGGAATCCTGACATATCATCGATGCACTTTGATTAAAGTATAGACACAAAGTATATACGGTAGTTTTGCATAATTTTTTACGTGGCCATTTTGCTGCCAGTGAGGTGACATTGAATAAGTCATGAGTAATCAAAAATTATATATATGTAACTTTTTTATATTTGTAATTATATATACATGGTGGGCCATTTATATGGATGCACCTAAACAAAATGGAAATGGTTGGAGATATCAACTTTTTGTTTGTGGCACAATAATATATGGAAGGGCAAAACATTTCCAGATGGGTGGTGATCATGGCGGCCATTTTGGATTCAACTTTATTTTTTTTCAAAAGGAAGGGGGTCATTTGACACATCAAACTGAGAATTTCATAAGAAAAACAATGGTGTGCTTGGTTTTAACGTCAATGTATTCTTTCATGAGTTATTTACAAGTTTATGACCACTTATAAAATGTGTTCAAAGTGCTGCCCATTGTGTTGGATTGTCAATGCAACTTTCTCTCCCACTCTTGACACACTGATAGCAACACCGCAGAAGAAATGCCATAACAGGCTTTCAGTATCCGTTGTTTAAGATGCTGGACATCTCGTATCTTCACAGCATAGACAATTGCCTACAGATGAGTGATTAGGCAAACTTTTTTGTGAATGGGGAAGTTAACAAACAAAACCACCGCTATTGGTCTGACACTAACCCACAGTGGATAAATCCCTCCAAGACTGTTGGAACACAAAATTGATGGTATGGTGTGGCATATGGGGTACAAAGATAGTGGGCCATTCTTAATCAATGGAAACCTCAATGCCACTGGATATTTGAATCATGTAGCAATTTCAGATACCTAGTGGCATTGAGGTTTCTGAGACTGGATATAGAAAGTATGATGACATCACTAAATTGTGCCTACTGCATTGAGAACACATGTTGTATAGAAAAGAGAAGCATGCCAGAGGACATTAATACAATATGGGGACCAGGATGGGGCATTACTACAAGATGAAGCCCAGGGAGAGAATATTACTACAAGGGAGTCAGGATGGGGACATTACTACATGATGAGGACCAGGATGGGGACATTACTAAAAGATGGGGACATTACTACATGATGAGGACCAGGATTGGGACATTATTATACAAGATGGGGACCAGGATGGGGACATTACCACATGATGAGAACAAGGATGGGGACATTACTACATGATGAGGACCAGGATGGGGACATTACAACATAATGAGAACAAGGATGGGGACATTACTATAAGAAGGGAACCAGGGTGGGCACATTACTAGACTGTGAGCCCTCGCGGACAGGATCCCTGCCCCTAATGTACCCGTATGATTTATTGTGGATTTGTCGTCGTCTGTGGTCGTCTTTGACCACCTATCTTTGTCTACACTCCAAACTGTAAAACGCCATGTATCCTAATAGCACTATATAAATACCTAATAATAATAATTACTACAAGAAGGGGACCAGAATGGGAACATTATTAAAAGAAGAATATCAGGATTTGGACACTACTACTTTGAGCAAAAAATGCTGGTGTTACTCAAAATGTCACTTAGTCCTAGAAGCAATGGGACTCCCCGATATCAATTTTTCTCTATGTGCAGCCCACCAACCCAGCCGAGTTTGAGACCCTTGATTTAAAGCGTGAATTTTTAAAAAGACAGTATAGCAGAGGAACATCCGGGGGGAATATCAAGTGGAAACAGAATGCTAATAGCACAGGTACATAAAATGAACATTATCCAAATCACCCATCATGAAGCATAGCATGCAATCAGCAATATACAAGTACAAGTAACTACATAATAATCAGCATTATAATGACATTACATGAGCGTGAACGGAGAGCTTAGGCTGGCTTCACATTTGCGTATGTGAACGCAGCTTATGCTGCGTTCCCATACGCAGTCAAACGCATGCGCACTGCGTTCTATGTTAACATACATGAACGCATAGTCTGCTTGCTCGTTCGGGTGCGGGTGCGGAGAATCTGCCCTTCGGTGCAGCATCCGCACCCGGGACGCAGCCAGTTGCATTTTTTGTGCGCTTGGGGAGCTTGGAAAATCAGCAAGCGTCCCCAAGCGCACAAAACCTGCATTGTCTTCAATGGGTCCGCAGTGTTCAGCGCTTGACAGCCAGGAGAACGCTGCGGACCCATTGAAAAATCTCCCGGTGGCCGCCGGTGATGTCACAGGAGCTCACCGACGGCCACCGGGAGATCAGCTGAGCCACTGCTGTCCTCTTCCTCCCCGCCGCTGGTAATCTGCTAGCGATGTCGGCGGGGAGAACAGCTGATCTGACAGCTGTTTGAATCTTCCCGTGCCGACATCTCCTCTCGGTGTCGGCGTGGGAAGATTCAAACAGCTGTCAGATCAGCTGTTCTCCCCGCCGACATGTCCCAGAGCTTACCGGCGGCCGGGAGGCGGAGATCTCCGGTGCTGATCTCCGCCCCCGGACACCGCTGATTGGCTGCTGGGCTCCCAGTGATGTGTCGCAGGCGGACATTCTCCGCTCGGACCATCTTAGGCCCTGCTTTGCACTGCGTTTGTGTCTGCATGCCATCAGCATGCAGACACAAATGCAAATGTGAAGCCAGCCTTAGTGCATGAGTAGCAGAGAGGTTCTCATATTAGGCCTCCAGCACTTGTTTTGCGTGTATATGACTGCTTTTTCAAGGAGATCCTTTATCTGTATGAACAGTTTTGAAGAGCCATCAGTCATCTTCCTAACCACCAAACTTCAGCAAGGAAGTGTGTAATTTTCTTTCAATAATTCTACTTTTCAAGAATATTAGCTTATCATATTTGGCGTAAACATGAAACCTCTTTATTTCTTTAAAGACTGTATCCTTTATTATTTGTATCACTTAAGTTGACAGTAACCACCAAGATTTCTGTGCCCCATTGCGGGAGAACAATAAACATTTTCTCTTTGCACCACAAGTGCCTGTGACATTCCAGCGAGCTTATGAGCTCCACAGACATAATGCTGAAATAGTCATTGTCTCCAGAATGCATGTGAGTTTATGATGTGCTACTTGGAATTCTTCAGAAAAATTTATCTGTAGATACTATATCCAGTGGAGACTGAATTGGAGTGCCTGAAAGGCGTGTGGCTCTGTACAATGTTGCCCTACATGCTCTGTGTTTTGTGCATGAGTGATTAGATATGCCGTCTTCGGCGATATATCTTAAAGGAGTTCTCTAGGAATGGAATAAAATAAATCAAAGTAGAATGTCATTAAAAATGAATTCTTAAATATGTTAATTTAGCAAATCAATCTCATTTTAAGCAGGGAGGTCATCATTATCATTAATTAAAGAGGTTATCTGGTATGGGACTATTTTATTGTTT
Source organism: Allobates femoralis (assembly GCA_033576535.1). Lineage (NCBI taxonomy): Eukaryota > Metazoa > Chordata > Amphibia > Anura > Aromobatidae > Allobates > Allobates femoralis. Next base: position 415,918,895 of record JARQOC010000004.1, on the reverse strand, counting down.
TCCTTTTTGCTAAGAACTAACAGGATGATAGTTTATACACCATGTTCCAAATTATTATAAAAATTGGTTTTAAGTGTCATAGGGTTATTTTTTTTGTCAATGAACCCCATTGATGGTATTGTGTCTCAGGGTTCTTTGAATCACTGAAATCAATCTCAGATACCTGTGATAATTAGATTGGCAGGTGAGCCCAATAAAAGGAAAACTGGGTGTTCCACAATATTAAGCAGGCCACAGTTTTCAAGTAACATCGGAAAGAAAAAGGATCTCTCTGCTGCTGAAAAGCAACAAATAGTACAATGCCTTGGACAAGGGATTAAAATATTAGATAATTGCACAAAAACTTAAGTGTGATCATCGTACTGTGAAGAGATTTGTGGTTGATTCTGAGCACAGACGTGTTTGTGCAGATAAAGGCAGAATGAGGAAGGTTTCTGCCAGCAAGGTCATCGGATTAAGAGAGCAGATGCTAAAAAGGCCTTACAAACCAACAACCAGATATTTAAAGCAGCTGGTGCCTCTGAGGCCTCAAACCTCAAGGTGTAGGATCCTTCAAAGGCTTGCTGTGGTGCAAAAACCAACTATTTGGCCACCCCTAAATAGTGCTTACAAACAGAAACGGTTGCAGTGGGCCCAGACATACATGAAGACTAATTTTCAAACAGTCTTGTTTACTGATGAGTGGCGAGCAACCCTGGATGGTCCAGATGGATGGAGTAGTGGATGATTGGTGGATGGCCACCGTGTCCCAGCAAGGCTGCGACATCAGCAAGGAGGTGTAGGAGTCATGTTTTGGACCGAAATCATTGGGAAACAGCTGGTAGGCCCCTTCAAGGTTCCTGAAGGTGTGAAAATGACCTCTGCAAAGTATATAGAGTTTCTGACTGAGAACTTCTTCCATGGTACAAAAAGCAAAATTGTGCCTTCAGGAGCAAAATCATCTTCATGCATGATAATGCACCATCTCATGCTGCAAAGAATACCTCTGTGTCATTGGCTGCTATGGGCATAAAAGGAGATAAACTCATGGTGTGGCCACCATCTTCCCCTGACCTCAACCCTATAGAGAACCTTTGGAGTATAATTAAGCAAAAGATCTATGAGGGTGGGAGGCAGTACACATCAAAACAGCAGGTCTGGGAGGCTATTCTGACATCATGCAAAGAAATACAAGCAGAAACTTCCAGAAACTCACAAGTTCAATGGATACAAGACCTGTGAAGGTGATATAAAAGAAGGGTTCCTATGTTAACATGTAACTTGGCCTGTTAGGATGTTTTGGAGTTAAATAGCTTTTTATTTCACTGAATGTGACCTCCTAATGCTGAAAATTCAACAAATGAGCATTTTCAGTTCTTTCAAACATATCAAATGTTTAGAAACTCTACTGTGCCTAATAATTTGGAACAGTGCATTTAGAGTTTTTTTAGTTTTGAAGATTATACTGTTATCATTGGGAGGTTTCTTCAATAAAATTCGATGTATACTCTAAAGGTACCATTACACGCCGCCACTGCGTGGTAGCAACTGCCTGGCAATGGGGATTTTTGTGCCTGTTGCCTTGAAATTGCTACGAAATGGCGGCGTGTAAATTGGGAAAGTGATCGGGTTTCCTGCAGTTGACTTGGATACCTGTTTCTGAGCCGTGTTCAAAAACCCAAGGCAACACAAAGGCACAATTGCCATGATAGTGGCGTCTAAACAGGGCACAGGGATTGAATCACCGTCGCCTAGTGAATTCCCAGGGACGTGACACAGCTTCATGGATACTGCGCCCCATCAGCAATCATTGGTGGGGGCTATGTGTAACCATTGGTTGTCGCTTCACAGGGCGTCATATTTAAAGAGCTGACCATTCACACTACACAATTGCAATGGCGTTATGTATTAGCCAGCCTACCTGCGCAGGCTGCCCAATCATGACGCTATTGCGTTGTCCAATCACCGTGTTAGTGTCACGGAATACACAACTCCGTCACGCCTATGTTTTGGCGCCGCAGAACATGTACGCCCAACAGGCAGTTATCCGCAAGATCTGTGGGAACTTCTGGGGGACCACGATACCTTCAGTTGACAATGCAATGGCGGCGTGTACATGCGGCATCGACGATCGGTATCAACCCTCAAAAACGTGCGCGTGCACGTACGGTTGATACCGGTTGCTAGGCACATTGGCGGCGTGTAAAGGTACCTTAATGGGTAATGACTCTTATTACACTGACTGTCATTTGCACTTACCATTTATGAAAATTAGAGAAAAAGAACATTTGCATAATAATTTGGAACATTGTGTAATTACCTACCTCTTTTGCCTGGCACTGAACCCTGCTGCCTCAGAGTGGTCACAGACCACTTCTTCTGGCAATGCCCCTGCTTTCATGTCAACAAAGCAACTGCTTCTCTTCAAAAGCACAAATAAACTTAATTTGTTTTGCATTTCTGTAGTAAGGAAAGCCCGCTTCATTTACTGGATGCGGGTTTCCAGAAGCACAAGCTGGGCACAATGTGCAGGCACTACAATGTACTGGGCACTATAATGTATACATAGGGTAAGGAAAGTATACAGACCCCTATACATTTTAACTCTTTGTTTCATTGCAGTCATTTGGATAATTCAAAAAAGTTAATTTTTTTCTCATTAATGTACACTCTACCCCATCTTGACTGAAAAAAACAGAAATGTAAAAATTTTTGCAAATTTATTAAAAAATAAAAACAGAAATATCACATGGTCATAAGAATTCACACCCTTTGCTCAGACGCTCATATTTAAGTCACATGCTATCAATTTCCTTGTGATCCTCCTTGAGATGGTTCTACTCCTTCATTGGATTCCAGCTGTGTTTAATTAAATTGATAGGACTTGACTTGGAAACACACCTGTCTTTATAAGACCTCACAGCTCACAGTGCATGTGGGACTAAATGAGACTCAAGAGGTCAAAGGAACTGCCCAATGAGCTCAGAGACAGAATTGTGGCAAGGCACAGATCTGGCCAAGGTTACAAAAGAATTTCGGCAGTACTCAAGGTTCTTAAGAGTACAGTGGCCACAGTAATCCTTAAATGAATGAAATTTGGGACCACCAGAAGTCTTCCTAGACCTGGCCATTGAGCCAAACTGAGCAGTCATTGGAGAAGAGCCTTGGTGAGAAAGGTAAAGAAGAACCCCAAGATCACTTTGTCTGAGCTCCAGAGATGCAGTATGGAGATGGGAGAAAGTTCCACCAAGTCAACTATCACTGCAGCCCTCCACCAGTCCGGTCTTTATGGTAAAGTGGCCTGATGGATGCCTCTCCTCAGTGCCAGACATATGAAAACCTGCATAAAGCTTGCAAAAAACACATGAAGGACTCCCAGGCTATGAAAAATAAGATTCTCTAGTCTGATGATAGGAAGGAAGATATAACTTTTTGGTGATAATTCCAAGTGGCAGGTGTGGAGAAAACCAGGCACTGCTAATCATCTGCCCAATACAATCCCAACAGTAAAACATGCTGGTAGCAGCATCATGCTATGGGGGTGTTTTTCAGCTACAGGTACAGGGCGACTAGTTGCAATTGAAGGAAACATGAATGCAGCCAAGTACAGAGATATACTCGATGAAAATGCCTTTGAGAGTGCTCTGGACCTCAAACTGGCCGAAGGTTCACCTTCCAACAAGACAATGACCCTAAGCACACAGCTATAATAACAAAGGAGTGGCTTCAGAACAACTTTGTGACCATTCTTGAGTCGCCCTGCCAGAGCCCTGACCTAAACCCAATTGAGCATCTCTTCGAGAGACCTGAAAATGGCTGTCCACCAACGTTCATCATCCAACCTGATGGAACTGAAGAGGATCTGCAAGAAAGAATGGCAGAGGATCCCGAAATCCAGGGGTGAAAAACTTGTTGCATCATTCCCAAGAAGACTCATGGCTGTACTAGCTCAAAAGGGTGCTTCGACTCAATACTGAGCAAAGGGTCTGAAAACTTATGACCATGTGATATTTCAGTTTTTTCTTTTTTATTAAATTTGCAAAAATGTCTACATTTCTGCTTTTTTTCAGTCAAGATGGGGTGCAGAGTGTACATTAATGAGAAAAAAAATAACTTTTTTGAATTTATTAAATCGCTGCAATGAAACAAAGAGTGAAAAAATTAAAGGGGTCTAAATACTTTCCGTACCCAATGTAACTTGCAAATTTTAATTTTGAAAAATTCACTGTGTTTGACTTCATGGGTGTTTTTCAGAGACTAAATTGTCACTACATCCATAGATGAATTCCCAGAGGGATGTAATTTCCAAAATTTGGTCTATTGGGGATATTTCTTCTGTTGTGGCACTTGGGGCTATGCAAATGGAGTCTGCAAACTGTTTTCGGAAAATCTGTGCTACAAACATCAAATGGTTCTCCCTTTTCCCCTTAGCCCTTTGGTGCAGCTAAAAAGTACTGTATAGTCACATATGGGGTATTGCCACTTTCAGGAGAAATTGGATAACACACTGCGGGTGTTTCTAAGCTATTCCCCTTGTGAAAATTGGAAAGATAGGGTTAAAACAACATTTTAGTGGTAAAAATGTATTGTTTTTTGTTCACCAAACAATAGTATCAAATTTTGAGACAAACCTGTGGTATCAATATGCTCACTGCACCCCTATATGAATTCATTGAGGGGTACAGTGATTAAAATGGGATCACCTGCGGGGAGTTTCTGCTGTTATTGCTCCTCAGAGGCTCTGCCAATGTGACATGGCACCTCCAAACCATTCCATCTGAACTCAAATGTGGTTATCCTTCCCTTCTTCACTTTGTACTGTGCCTCAAAAGTAGTTTTTGACTACATATGGGGTATTGGTGTACTCAAGAAAAATTGCACAGCACATTAAATGGTCTATTATCTCCTGTTACCAGAGTGAATTTGAAAAATTTGGAGTTAAAACTAAATTTTTGTGGTTAAAAATTCAAAGTGCTTACTACACATCCAGATAAATTCCTGATGGGTCTAGTTTCCAAATTGGGGGTCACATTTAGAGTTTTCCACAGTTTAGGCACACCAGGAGCTCTCCAAACGTGGCATGACACTTGCAGACCTTTCCATCAAAGTCTGTGCTCCAGAATGTTATTCCCTCCCTTCCGAGCACTTCAGTGTGCCCAAACATTGGTATACTACAATATATGTGGTATCACCATACTTAGAAAAAACTGCACAACAAATTTTGGGGTCCACTGAATCCTATTGTTTTTGTGAAAATAAAAAAATTGGGGGTAAAACAACATTTTTGAGGTAAAAATATGTATTTTTAATTTTCATTGCGCAATGTTATAACATTCCTTGAAGCACCGGGGGGTATAAAGTGTTAGGGAATCTAGTTTCCAAAATGGGGTGAATTGTCGTGAGTTTCCACTGTTTGGCCACATGACGAACTCTCCAAATGTGACATGGAACCTGCTTGAAAAGTCAAATGATTCTCCTTTCCTTCTGATACCTGCCTTGCATCCAAACAGTGGTTTTCCTCCACATATGGGGCATCAGTGTACTCAAGAGTATTTGCAAAACAAATTTTATGGTGCAATTTTTTCTGTTACCCTTGTGAAAAAAAAAATGTAAGCTCAAACAACAGTTTTGTGTAGAAAATAAGATTTTTTGTCAATCTTCCAAAATTCTGTGAAGCACTTGGGGGGTTCAAGGTGCTAAACACGCATCTAGGTAAGTTCTTAAGGGGTCTAGTTTCCAAAATAGGGTCAAGTGTGGGGGTCTCCACTCTTTATGACATCAGTGGCTCTCCAAACATAACATGTCATCTGTTGATTCCAGCCAGTCTTGTGTTTGAAAAGTCATATGACGCTTCTTTGCTTCTGTGCCCTGGTGTGTACCCAAAAGTATCGTGAGGTATCGGTGTACTCAGGAGAAATTGCACAACAAATTTTGGCATCCATTTTCTCCAGTTACCCTTGTGAAATGCTAAATTTAGGTCTAAAGTAACATTTTTGATAAAAAAAAGTAAAATGTTCTTTTTTCTTCCATATTGCTTTAGTGCCTGTGTATATTTTTAGGCTATGTTCACACATTGCGCTTTTTTGCACATGCTTTTCTCCTAAAGCGCACCTGCGTCTGCCGGCAAAGTGAATGGACTTTGCCCATAGGGACCATTATACCCGCTGGAATTACGCATCGCCATTCAGACAATGCGCAATTCCAGCGCATATAATGCCGGAGCTGCAGGATGTGATGTCACAAAGGGGAGGAAGAATCCTGTGTTCCTCTACTGTGTGACATGTGTGACAACCCTTTTGGGTTTCGAAGTGTATTAATATACATTACGAAACCTAAATAAAAATCATCCAAGTGATATTAAAAATAATAAATATTGAATACTTACCCTTCCGCCGGGCTGTTCACGGTTACCGGCACCAAACACATCCACATCTACTGTGCTTCCAAGACCTGTGATCTGTGATTGGCCAGTTGCGATCATGTGATAATCACATCACATATCACATGATCGCGAGCGGCCAATCAGAGATCTTGCAAGGTCCTGGAAGCACAGTAGATGTGGGTGTCTCGGCTCCCGGTAACCCTAACAGCCGGCGGAGGGTAACTATTCAATATTTATTATTTTTAATATACAGTCATATGAAAAAGTTTGGGCACCCCTCTTAATCTTACTCTTTTTATTTTTGGTTAAAATAGTTTTTTTTGCACCAGCTATTTCATTGTGATATATGTAATAACTGATGGACACAGTAATATTTCAGGATTGAAATGAGGTTTTTTGTACTAACCAAAAATGTGAAATATGCATTAATTCAAAAATTGACAGGTGCAAAAGTATGGGCACCTCAACAGAAAAGTGACATTAATATTTAGTAGATCCACGTTTTGCAAAAATAACAGCCTCTAGTCGCTTCCTGTAGCTGTTAATGAGTTCCTGGATCCTGGATGAAGGTATTTTTGACCATTCCTCTTTACAAAGCAATTCCAGTTCAGTTAAATTTGATGGTCGTCGAGCATTGACAGCCCACTTCAAAACAACCCACAGATGTTCAATGATATTCAGGTCTGGGGACTGGGATGGCCATTCCAGAACATTGTAATTGTTCCTCTGCATGAATGCTTGAGTAGATTTGGAGCCGTGTTTTGGATCATTGTCTTGCTGAAAGATCCATCCCCGGCGTAACTTCAATTTAGACACTGATTCTTGAACATTATTCTCAAGAATCTGCTGATACTGAGTGGAATCCATGTGACCCTCAACTTTAACAAGATTCCCGATGCCGTCATTGGCCACACAGCCGCAAAGCAAGATGGACCCTCCCCCAAATTTGACACTGAGTAGCAAGTGTTTTTCTTGGAATGCTGTATTTTTGTGGCGCCATGCATAACGCCTTGTTGTATGACCAAACAACTCAATCTTTGTTTCATCAGTCCACAGGACCTTCTTCCAAAATGAAACTGGCTTGTCCAAATGTGCTTTTGCATTCTTCAGGCGACTCTGTTTGTGGCGTGCATGCAGAAACGGCTTCTTTTGCATCACTCTCCCATACAGCTTCTCCTTGTGCAGTGTGCGCTGTATTGTTGACCGATGCACAGTGGCACAATCTGCAGCAAGATGATGCTGCAGGTCTTTGGAGGTGGTCTGTGGATTGTTCTTGACTGTTCTCACCATTCTTCTTCTCTGCCTTTCTGATATTTTTGTTGGCCTGCCACTTCTGGCCTTTACAAGAACTGTCCCTGTGGTCTTCCATTTCCTTACTATGTTCCTCACAGTGGAAACTGACAGGTTAAATCTCTGACACAACTTTTTGTATCATTCCCCTGAACAACTATGTTGAACAATCTTTTTTTTCAGATCATTTGAGAGCTGTTTTGAGGAGCCCATAATGCCACTCCTCAGAGGAGATGCAACTAGGAAAACAACTTGCAAGTGGACACCTGAAATAGCTTTTCTCATGATTGGATACACCGGGCTATGAAGTACAAAGCTCAATGAGGTTACCAAACCAATTTAGTGCTTCATTAAGTCAGTAAAAAGTAGTTAGGAGTATTCAAATCATGAAAATCAGAAGGGTGCCCATACTTTTGCACCTGTCAAATTTTGAAATAATGCATATTTCACATTTTTAGTTAGTACAATAAACCTCATTTCAATCCTGAAATATTACTGTGTCTATCAGTTATTACATATATCACACTGAAATAGCTGTTGCAAAAAAACAATTTTAAACAAAAAAAAAAGAGTAAGATTAGGAGGGGTGCCCAAACTTTTTCATATGACTGTAATTTTGGATGACTTTTATTTAGGGCTGCCACATATGTCACACAGGGGAGGAACACAGGATTCTTCTTCCACTGTGCAACATCACTTCCCTCCTGCGCTTTTGGGGGAGAAGTGCAGCCGTAAAACAATGCAGTGTGTGAATGCACTGCGTTTTTTTACGGAGCTAAAAAGCGCAGCCGCAAAAAAGCGCTAAAAAAAATGATATGTGTGAATGTAGCCTTAAAGGGAACCAACCACCCCAAATGACCCCCTTGCCTGTTAATATGTGTCCCTACACCCAGCACACACATTTGGGGCAATCGTTTTTGCTAAAAAAACTGTTTAGTAGAAGCTAAGATATAGCTTTATGAAGTTTAATAAATTGAGACGGATGGGTGTTACCTCGTGCAGTGTTCGTGCCTGTGAGCCTCCTCTCCCCCTCCCCTCTCACTTTCTAAGAGCCTGGCCGCGTCATGAAAGGGGCGGAACTAAATCGCGATGAGCCCCGCCCCTTTTATGACGCGATTTAGCCCCGCCCCTTACATGACGCGGCCAGGCTCTTAGAAAGTGAGAGGGGAGGGGGGAGAGGAGGCTCACAGGCACGAACACTGCACGAGGACAAAGCTAGGTAACACCCATCCGTCTCAATTTATTAAACTTCATAAAACTATATCTTAACTTCTACTAAACAGTTTTTTTTAGCAAAAACGATTGCCCCAAATGTGTGTGCTGGGTGTAGGGACACATATTAACAGTCCGAGGGGGTCATTTGGGGTGGTTGGTTCCCTTTAAGGATGCAGTTTTTAGAATCTTGTCACTTTGGAGTATTTACTGTCATATAGGCCACTTAAAGTCACTTCAAATGTGATGTGGTTCATAGAAAATGTGGCTTTGTAAATTTTGTTGGAAATAATGAGAAATTGCTGATAAACTTTGAACACTTCTAACTTCCTAACAAAATATATATATTTTTTTCAAAAATTGTGCAATATGAAGTAAACTTGTGGGAAATATTATTTATTAACTATTTTGTGTGACAGTTTTCTGGTTTAAGGGCATAAGAATTAAAATGTTAAAAATTGCTAAATTTTCTAATTTGTTGCCTAATTTCTAATTTTTCACAAATAGACCCAAAAAATATTGTCCTAAATTTTCCACTAATATGCAGTACAATATATCATGATTTAGCCGTCTCAGAATCACTGGGTTCCATTGAAGTGCTCCAGAGTTATACCCTCGTAAAGTAACACTGGTCAGAATTGAAATAATGGTCCTGGTCATGAAGGTGAAAGAAGCTCCAGAGGAGAAGGGGTTGTGGACATTCGCCTGATGTCTAAAATGGAAAGTAAATACAAACTCTGTCTCCCAATCACAGAACTCAACATGTCTTCTGGTTCACATGGATAACCTATTAATATTAATAATGCAACAAAAGATTAAACAGTGCTTTCCAATAGGTGAAAACACCACTCCAGTGGGGTTTTTTCAGTACTGAACTGGCACTTTAATTTTAAGCCCTCTGCTGCCTCTCTTATACTTACTCTTCTGTGTTTTCATACTTTTTCGGCACCGCTCCAGTCCTGCGGACCTTATAGAGTTTCATTGAGTGCTTGTGATGTAACTACTGACTTCCAGGGATCGCATCATACTGTGAGGATCCCGAATGCTGTCATGACTCACTTCCTGTAGCTGCCCGGCGAGTGCCTGCATCCACAGAAAATGGTCATTTCTCCTGCTCAGAGAAGGGAAGGCATAAGAAGCCAAGTAAAATAAGAAAAAAAACTTAAAAACAAAAAAAACCCTAAAAGTTTAAATCACCCCCTTTTTGCCTCATTGAAAATAAAACTAGTAAAAAAAAATATACACATATTTGGTATTGCCACATTCAGAAATGCCTGATCTATCAAGATATAAAATCAATTAATCAGATTTGTAAACTGAGTAATGGAAAAAAACATCAAAACGCCAAAATTTTGTTTTTTGGTCACTGCAGCAGTGCAATAAAACACAATAACAGGCGATAAAAACATCCTATCTAATCAAAATGGTATCATTAAAAATGTCAGCTAAAACTGCAAAAAATCAGCCATCACACAGCCCCGGAGTTTGGAAAATGAGAACGCTACAGGTCACAGAAAATGGCGACAAATGCGTATTTCTTTTTATTCGAGAACTTTTGGATTTGTTTTCACCACTTAGATAAAAGTATACATTTTTGGTTTCTTTAAACTCATACCATCCACAGGCCTCATACTGACACATCAGTTTTACCATATAGTGAACAAGATGAATAGAAAACCCAAAAAACAAACATGTGTAGCACCTATTGTGGAAGCTATGTATAGAGTGCCACACACATTCACCTCTACAGATATGGTTTATTTTGCCTCACTGCAGAAATCTACACATTCCCAAGGTACCTTGCTCATCTCAGCAATCTGTAGAAAGAAGAGCAGGAGCCGAAAACAGGATGGATTGGCTGAATGAGCAGAAAGAGAAGGAAGGAGTGGATGGTACTGGTGTGTGAAGGGATTCAGCCATCTTGGAGCAGTGATAAACCTGTGCTAATAACTGAAGCTGCCGCTCTGTGTGATGAGAGACTGATTTCTAAAGCTACAGGAAAAATCTTAGAATCTGAGAGTCCTCAGTGGTTGATACCTTTTAATGGCTAACTGAAATGATGGTAAGTAAAGCAAGCTTTCGAGACACTATGGCCTCTTCATCAGGCTGATAATGACACAAATTCTGAAGACACACACATATATACATAAGCAGGGTGAGATAATGCAGTAAATATGAAAGGTGACGTAAAGCAGAGTAAGTCTTGGGAGGGGGAGAGGAGCTGGGGAGGTAAAATCAAAATTCCTAGATAAGAGGAAGAAATTGCATTATTGTTCTATGATTAGTGGTCTGTGGAGACCTGAAAATTAGTCAGTGAATGTAGAAAGCTATTAATCCATGTGAGACAGTTCACGTAAGAAGTGTCAAAAGTTCATTGTCCTCTAACTGTGGTGTGTTCGAAGATGTGATATCCCCAAATGCCCTTTCAATTGATATAAAAACACATGAATCCATGTGAGACATTCAATCCTGTTTTGAATGTGTCAAATGTCGTTATCAATTGTATTCCCAAATTCTACTCTCTTTCTGAGATTTAAGTTACTTTTTAAAATGAGCAGCTTCATGTCCGTTACCCTATGGTCAGAGCTGCAAAAATGCTTTGCTACAGGTAAATACATACGCCTTGCTTTTATTGTGTGGCGATGAGAATTCAATCCTGTTCTGAATTTTTGTCCTGTCTCACCTACATACGAGCCACCTGTTGGACATTTGGTACATATAATTAAATACACCACATTGCTTGTGGTGCAACTAAAGTTACCTGAGATCTTGCAGTCCTGATCAGTCCTGGGAATCTTTATCTTGTCTGTTGTCATTATAAATGGACAGGTTTTGCACCTGTTCTGGTTACAGGGTAAAGCTATAGGACAAACTGCTGATTTGAGCTGCCCCCCTCCTCGAGGCTTACCACTTAGGCCACGTGCACACGTTCAGTATTTGATGAGTTTTGTTACCTCAGGATTTGTAGACATAACCAGGAGTGGAGCAATCAGAGGAAAAGTCTAATATAAACACCTGCACCACTTCTGTATTTATCACCCACTGCTGGTTTTGGCTACAAATCCTGAGGTGAAAAACTCATCAAATACTCAGTGTGTGCACGTGGCCTGAGAAGATGGATTGTGCCTGCTATTCCTATCCTTTCCACTTCCAGTCTGGAACAAAATTGAGTGAGTAACTACTGCTGGTACTTGTAGTTGTTTTGCTGGAGAAGTATACTGGAGGTAGCTTAGAGAGCATTGATGGGACTTGTAGTTCTACCGCTGGAGAAGTGTACTGAAGTTATCTATATGGGAGTATTGCTAGGACCTGTAGTTCTGCTGGAGAAGTGTATTGAAGTTATCTAAGAGAGTGGGCCTGGAACTTACAGTTCTATATTTGAGAAGTATATTGAAGCTAATTACAAGGCTAAAGGAACTTTTGATTGTAATAACTAGGAGTTACATAGGACCAGTGTGGAGGGAATATTGCTTTCATGATCTTAATTGCATCAATGTTAGCAAGCGGGCCAACACATTTGCAAGGCTGCAGCTATTTATAGGTTAATTTTAATTAGTTAAGAGTGTGTGTGTGTCGTAAGTTAAAGGGGAAGCATTACCCTAATTTTCAGGCCTATTTACAAAGCACCTCTTGTACTTCTGTAGAAAACTGCATAACATTACCTGTTTACTCTCACTTGCTATACCCCCTGCAATTACCACTCCTCATCCTCCCGTAAATAAACCTGTTGAGATTGTCAATCTCATCTCTTGTAAGTGTGTATGGAGCGTAGATAGGGGTTTCCTGAGTTGACCCCTAACAGAAGTCAAAGACCCTTCTGCGTTGATCTAGAGCTCCTAGCAAGTGCTCGAGTGGTGGCACTGCACCAGATCAAAGTGAGAACTCCTGGACGCCCTGTCCACAGCAGCAGATTAAAGGGGAGTTACACATGTAATTGCACCTTGTTTTGCAATTATACTGCAATTTCTTTGCTGTTTTCCAGTACAGTATATGATAATATAAATTATGTAAGTCAAGAGTACAACTCATTCTGCCGAAAAGAAGCCTTTATATGCAGGGTCGGACTGGGGTGTCTGGGGCCCACTAGGGAAATTGATTTCAGGGGCCCACCCACCCTTCAGCTATATGTAAATACCTGGTAGCTGTTATACCCATTATATTGGCGGCTCCTGCATATCACTCTGCGCTCAGCAGAACTGCAATGTACAATTATAATCTGTATGGTGTGTTTATCTGTATGTATGTGTATATCTGTATGGTGTATATCTGTATGTGTTGTGTGTATATCTGTATGTGTGTGTATATCTGTATGTGTGTGAATTTCTGTGTGTGTGTGTATATTGTATATGTGTATGTATGTGTATATCTGTATATGTGTGTATATCTGTATGTGTGTATATGTGTATGTATGTTTATATCTGTATCTATGTCTGTATATCTGTATGTGTGTGTTTATATCTGTATATATGTGTATATCTGTGTGTGTGTATATCTGTATGTGTCTGTATATCTGTATGTGTGTGTATATCTGTATGTATGTGTATATCTGTATGTATGTCTGTATATCTGTATGTGTGTGTATATCTGTATGTGTCTGTATATCTGTATGTGTGTGTATATCTGTATGTATGTCTGTATATCTGTGTGTCTGTATATCTGTACATGTGTGTATATCTGTAGGTATCTGTGCCTGTGTGTATATCTGTATATGTTGTGTGTGTGTCTATCTGTATGTGTGTATATCTGTGTGATATCTGTGTGTATGTCTATGCGTATATCTGTATGTGTATCTGTATGTGCATGTATTGTGCATGTAACAAGATGTGTGTGTTTTCATGTGCATGTATTGTACATGTAGCAGAGCTGAGTATATAGTGTCCGAGTAGCAGAGCTGTGTATCTGTGTTTACATGTAACAAAGCTGTGTGTATCTGTATGTGCATGTAACAGAGCTGTGTGTGTTTGTATTTGCATGTATTGTACATGTGAGCAAAGCTGGGTGTTTGTATGTGCATGTAACAGAGCTTTGTGTGTGTTTGTATGTGCATGTATTGTACATGTAGCAGACCTGGGTATGTAGAGTTCATGTAGCAGAGCTTTGCGTATCTGTATGTACATGTATTGGGCATGTAGCAGTGCTGTGTGTGAGTGTTAAAGGGGCCCACTGAGACTCTTTCGCCCGGGGCCCACAAAAATCTGTCGTCAGCCCTGCATGGTGTTGTGAACAGAGTAGCTGAGCAGAGAGTGAGGAAGAGGAGGAGAAGATAAGTCCCAGACAGGCAGCAGTCAGGCAGCAGAGGCAGCAGTCACTGGCAGAAGTCAAGCAGCACAAGCAGCACAGGCAGCAGTCAGGCAGCAGTCACAGGCAGCACAGGCAGTAGTCACATGTAGCAGTCAGGCAGCACAGGCAGCAGTTAGCTAGCAGAGACAGTAGTCACATGTAGCAGTCAGGCAGCACAGGCAACATAGGAAGCAGTCAGGAAGAAGTCACAGGCAGCAGGCAGCCAGCACAGGCAGTAATTACATGTAGCAGTCAGGCATCGCAGGCAGTAGTCACAGGCAGCAGTCAGGCAGCCGTCACAGGCAGCAATCAGGCAGCAGCACAGAGAGTAGTCCCATGTAGCAGTCAGGCAGCAGTCACAGGCAGTCAGGCAGCCAGCACAGGCAGCAGTCACATGTAGCAAGTCATAAAGCACAGGCAGTAGTGACAGGCAGCAATCAGGCAGTGGTCACAGTCAGCAATCAGGTAGCATAGGCAACAGTCACATGAAGCAGTCAGGCAGCATAGGCAGCAGTCAAGCAGCAGTCACAGGCAGTCAGTCAGCCAGCCAGCACATTCAATAGTCACATGTAGCAGTCAGGCAGCACAGGCAGTAGTCATAGGCAGCACAGACAGCCAGCACAGGCAGTAGTCACATGTAGCAGTGAGCCAGCACAGGCAGTAGTTATAGGCAGCAGTCTGGAAGCCAGCACAGGCAGTAGTCACATGTAGCAGTCAGGCAGCACAGTGAATAGTCACATGTAGCAGTCAGGCAGCACAGGCAGTAGTCATAGGCAGCAGTCTGGCAGCCAGCACAGGTAGTAGTCACATGTAGCAGTCAGGCAGCACAGTGAATAGTCACATGTAGCAGTCAGGCAGCACAGGCAGTAGTCATAGGCAGCAGTCTGGCAGCCAGCACAGGCAGTAGTCACATGTAGCAGTCAGGCAGCACAGTGAATAGTGACATGTAGCAGTCAGGCAGCACAGGCAGTAGTCATAGGCAGCAGTCTGGCAGCCAGCACAGGTAGTAGTCACATGTAGTAGTCAAGCAGTTTAGGCGGCATTCATAGGCAGCACAGGCAGTCAGGCAGCCAGCACAGGCAGCAATCACATGTAGCAGTCAGGCAGCACAGGTAATAGTCACATGTAGTAGTCAAGCAGCACAGGTAATAGTCACATGTAGTAGTCAAGCTGCACAGGTAATAGTCACATGTAGCAGTATCTGAGCGATCATCACCAGTTGTGGGTTTTCACAACTGTATCAGGTGAGCAGCCTCTTTTGTATAACCTCTTGTTCTTCTTTAAAGAAGATATCACCCTATGTGCGCATTCTTGAATTTTATAGATGTAGCAGTCAGGCAGTATAGGTGGCATTCACAGGCAGCCAGCACAGGCAGTTGTCACACACAACAGTCAGGAAGCATAGGCAGCACAGGCAGTAGTGACAGGCAGCAGTCAGGCAGTGCTCAGAGGCAGCAGGTAGCCAGTACACGTAGCAGTCAGGCAGCACAGGCAGTAGCCACAGGCAGGAGTCAGGCAGCACAGGCAGTAGCCACAGGCAGCAGTCAGGTAGCATAGGCAGCAGGCACTTTCCCCAGCACAGGCAGCAGTCAGGCAGGTTCCCCAGCACAGGCAGCAGTCAGGCAGGTTCCCCAGCACAGGCAGCAGTCAGGCAGGTTCCCCAGTACAGTACAGGCAGGCAGCAGTCAGGCATGTTCCCCAGTATAGACAGTACAGGCAGTAGCCAGGCAGGTTCCCTAGTAAAGGCAGAGTACAGGCAGCAGTTAGGCAGTTTCTCCACTAAGCTTAGACATGTCTTCCTCAGTGCACAGCGTTAGCAGCAGGTAACGCTGTGAACTACGATACTATTGCTGCAGACCGCGTTTCCTGTGCACTGTCCTAAAGCATACATCCGGGAGCATTGAATGGAGCCGTTTGGCAAGGTAAACGTCGGGTTGCCAAGGGAGCAATAGTATCGCAGTGCACAGCGTTACCTGGCTGCTAGCTAACGCTGTGCACTGAGGCGGCCAGACGTTCTCCATCGCTGCTCCAGGGGGACCCGTTCAGGCCCGTTGGGGGGGGCGGGGCTAAGGGGGCGGGGCCATAATGCCTGCGGGCCCACCATTACTTTTAACCGGTTACCCGGCGGCCCAGACCGAGCCTGTTTATATGTCTATATTGACAGAAAAATACAAAAGTTATGGCTCTTGAAAAAAGTTAAGAAAAGATGAAAATGCTAAAAAGTGAAAAGGCAGGGTCATGAAGGGGTTAAAGTACCCTCTAGCTCTAAAATAAATAAAAACTTGTAAGCTGGGAAGCTGTCTTGATATGTGCCCTCCCTAAAGTTTTGAACATATGCTACCATACAGGCGAATATGTTATGCTTTCATTAAAACAAAAATGTGTATGGTGAGGTACACATTTTTTGTGTCCACGTCATAGGAAAGCTTACTTTATTTTGGAGTGAAAAAAAAAGAAAATGCCGAGACACCATATGGCAAATCAACATTGCAAAGAAGGGAGGGGGGTCCTGCTAAGAACCAGAGATCAAATAATAATGTGTGCTTTTATGTTTTTGGCAGTGATATAACATATTGTAATCCATATTCCAACGTTTCGACCTATTCAGTCTTTATTAAGAAGAATATGTATATAGAGACCAATTACACATACATAGGACTTATTTTATTATTATTATTTATTTATTTATATAGTGCCATTAGGTTCCATGGCGCTTTAGGGTGCTTTCACATCAGCGTTTTTCTCAAATCGCGGCAGATGCGGTGAAAAAAACCGCATCTGCCGCGATTACCGCATACCGCTGCACTTGCAGCACGGTTGCGGCGCGGTTGCGGTAAACGCCATACAAGGTATAGGCGGACTTGCGGCAGGTGCGGCAAGTGCGGTTTTACACTTGCGGCAGGTGCCAAAACCGCACTTGCCGCACCTGCCGCAAGTCCGCCTATACCTTGTATGGCGTTTACCGCAACCACGCCGCAACCGTGCCGCAAGTGCAGCCGGTATGCGGTAATCGCGGCAGATGCGATTTTTTCACCGCATCTGCTGTGATTTGAAAAAAACGCTCATGTGAAAGGGCCCTTACATGAGGATAGGGGAGACAAGCACAATTACAATAACTCTAGACAATCAGGACAAATAGGTACAGGAGGGGAGGGGACCCTATACTTATGGATCTGTGCCATGCTATGTATACAGTACATCTGATGTGTAGAAAAACGAGCCTGTAACTAACTGCTACAATACTCAACAGCATGACACTTCCTACAAAAGTTCGAGTAGGCAGACCTTTCAATTGGGATGCATAAGCTCCTGACATAAGATGAATAGTAAATAAGTATAAAATAGAAAAACTTACTGAAAAAGAAGCCTCTGTCTCCACACACAAACTGAAGAGCATCCACTAACTCAGCACCGCAGAGTGTCTCTTGGCCTGCTGTGGCTGAGTGGGTTAAAGTGAGTAGACATATACCCAGGTAAAAGAGATGAAGATAGGACATCGTATGCATCTTGACCTGTGATATTAATAAATTACATAACATTAGATAGAGATATGTATTATACTTTAGAATAGTATGTTTAAAAAATATTTCTATATTGCCTGATATCAATTTAATACAATATTAAAATTTAGAATATTTTACTGAACGTAGGTCTTTATATCTGCCAGTTGTACACCACACTTGGTAGGACTAGAAATGTCTACTAAGCTATGCATGTTTATACAATCTCAATTTCAAAAAAGTTGTGAATCTTTATAAAATGTAAAGGAAATAAGAATGCAATCATATGGAAATGTATTATGTAAGGGCCCTTTCACATCAGCGTTTTTTTCAAATCGCGGCAGATGCGGTCAGCCGCGGTTTTTTTCGCGGCCGCACCTGCCGCAAGTGCAAAACCGCACTTGCCGCACCTGCCGCAAGTCCGCCTATACTTTGCATGGCAAAAACCGCAACCGCGCCGCAAGTGCAGCCGGTATGCGGTAATCGCGGCAGATGCGTTTTTTTCACCGCATCTGCCGCGATTTGAAAAAAAACGCTGATGTGAAGGGCCCTAATATATACTTACCTAAAATTGTCCATCATCCTCTTCCGTCCAGACGTCCCCGAATCCCACAACCCACGGCGCCACACTGGAAGTACATTGACCGCCATATTGCATCATTCAAGTGATGGATGTTCCAATATGGCGATAGCAACTACTAATACCGCACTCCCGCTAGCCGTTCCTGTCGACCGCAGTCCGGTGAGTGCTCCCCCCTCGAAGCCCGGTCTCCTCCCCACCGCTCAGTTTCCCCACCCGGTCTCCTCCCCACCACTGAGGTTCCCCCCTGCCCGGTCTCCTCCCTACTGCTCAGTTTCCTCCCCCCCCCCGCCTGGTCTTCTCCCCGCAGCTCAGTTTCCCCCACCCGGTCTTCTCCCGGACGCTCAGTGTCCCCCCACCTGGTTTCCTCCCTGACACTCAATTTCCCCCACCCGGTCTCCTCCCCGCTGCTCAGTTTTCCCTCTGCCTAGTCTACTCCCTGCTGCTCGGTTTCCGCCCCCACTTGGACCCCCGTTACAGCTGCTCAGGAGTAGGCTGATGAAGCTGGCAGAGTCACATGATGGGCCAGTGTAACATGACCCCGGCCATTCAGATCCTGCAAGGTTAAAGGAGCTGTGTCACAGCTGCACACTTAAGGACCTGAGTGGCACCAGTAAGCCAGCTCCTGTGGTGGGGGAGGCCGGTATGTGTGTAGGTATATATGTTTGTGTATAGGTATGTATGTGTGTGTATCATGTGTATGTGTGTATATGTATGTGTATATATGTATGTATATAATATATGTGAGTGTGTGAATATATGTGTGTTTGTGTATAACATGACCCACCACATGTATACCGTGTATGTGTGTGTGTGGCATGACCCGCCATGTCACATGATGCGGTGGGTCACATCATACACATATACATGGCGGGTCACGTCACACACATACGCACATATATACACATATATACATACGCGCAGCGGGTCACGCACACACATACAAGCACATATATACACACATGCAACGGGGACATGCACAGACATATATATACACACAGATATATACATACACACGTTGGGTCATGTGACACACAAACACACATATATACACACACACACACATTTGCACACGGTGAGTCACATGATGCTGCGGGGACACACACATGCACATCTAATATATACTTACCTTAAATTGTCTGTTCTCCACTTCCGTCTGGACGTCCTGGAATCCCATAATCCACCGTGCCAACCAGAAGTACCGCCATTTTGGAACACCCACATAATGGATTTTCCAATATGGCACCCACTGGTGGTACCAGCCCCTTGTGCAGTACCACCAGCAGGACACCGCCGCCGCCGCAATCCCCCGCTGGGACACCTGTCGGGAACCCCTGCCGGGACCCTTGCCATGACACCCCTGCAGTGACACCCCCACCGGACCACTGCCCCCCACTGGACATCACAACACACTCACTGCCTGCACCCACCTCCGCCTGGCCACAGCCACCAGGAAAGTCAGTGTCTTCAGACCTGTGCTGGAGATGGGCACCCTCTGGTGGCTACAGAGGGTGCCCGCACCCCATCTCATTCATCACAGGACGCAAGCCAGGGACTTTCCTGGTGGCTGTGGCGAATGGAGGTGGGTGCATGCAGCACATCACTACACACACCACATACATACATACATGTACACACACCACATACACACACATATACACATACATACATATATGTACACACACATGCATGTACACATACATATACATACACATGCATGTACACACAAACAGTATAATGTCTCTACACATACATACACCCACATACATGCATGCGCACCACATACAACATGCACACAAACACAATACCAAACATGCATACACACATGCACATACACATACATGCGTAAAAACACACATGTACACACAATCACATTCACACACCACATACATGAATACATATTGTACATTCACATACATCCAGGCACATACATGTGTAACACACATTTGCACATGTGCATACACGCACACATGCATACACATACTTACAGGCACACATACATGCATACATGTGCACCATACTCACACATGCACACACACAAACATACAGTATAATGTCCCCACACATACATACGCACATGCACACATGCAAGCACACACATACACACCATGTGCATACACATGCAGATGCACACATACATGCATGAAAACATACATACGCACATACACACAAATACGCATGCACACATATTACATACACATATGTAAGAACGCACATACACACAATCACACACATGTACATATGCACATACATGAGCATATATACCCATGTACACACATGCGCATTCACACACTCACATACATGCATACATTCACAAACATCCAGGCACACACACATACACGCGCATACACACATTTGCACATGCGAATACACACACACATGCATACACACACACACATGCGCATACACACACAAACATACAGACATACTTACAGGCACACATGCATGCTGTAAGGTAGCGACCGGGGGACTCGCTTGCTGCGTAATGACGCCAACACATGTGTATAATTTTTCACGTAACTACCCGTTTATTTCTCAACAGCATCAATAACCGGGTTAGTACATTAACATTTAACACATACACGTCACATAATACATTGATATTACATATAACATTGCACATATACCATTATAGTAACCCGGGACTGGTAACCACTTCTCTGTCCCCAATTGGAGCTCTAACAACCGCTCCTTTGGTGGCTACGGCCTCCGGCCTATCTACACATTTTACAGTACATTTATAATAAATACATTCGTTATATTTCGATGATGACCCCTCCAGGTTCATAACAGGGATTGAGCAACCTGAATACCGGGTATGTCATGTATCCCCAAGGGGCTCCTTCCTGGACGTGTTCGCCCCACGTCCCGGTCAGAGTCCACCTGGTTCAACCATGGTGTCCCCACTCTAGGAGCCCTTTTTAACCCCTGCTTCTGACCTTTGTTACATACGCCTCAACGGGCCCTGTGGGTCCCAATGGCGGTACCAGCCGCCCGCTTTAGTCACCCAGCATGATGATATACCATTAACCCGTAGTCAGGATTCCTGCCTGACCCGGTCCTTACATACCGTATGTGATCCATCATACAAACGTCCATGGATCACACGCATCCTTCCACACGCTCACAGCCCATCATACCAACATCCATGGACTGTGGCTCTCCTGGGTCCATTACAGGGATTGGCAAACCTTAGTACCCGGGAAACTATCCGTTACCTACTAGGACCCTATTACCCCTATGTCTGGCACCACAGCCACACCCACACTGACTCCTCCAGCTGGGCTGCTAATCCTTCGGACACACCCACCTGACACACCCACCTGGCTGTCAGCAATCACTCATTACATCCCTTTCCTCAGGGCTTCCTCGATCTCATGAGCCACTCACTAGTCACATTAAACCTTGTGTTCCAAGTTGGTTCACACAGTATCATCACAGGAAAACCGGCCAATGTGCACAGGATCATTCTGATCCTGCATGTGATGCGCCCCGGCCATGGGGATCATGCCGGCGGTGCCTCACAATGCATACAAGTGCATGAATGCACACATACGCATATACATGCACATACATACACACGTGCATACATGCACACATATGCATACACATGCATGCACACATACAGACACATACTCACACATGAGCACACATTCACACTCAGGTATACAAAGATGGCGGCCGCGTGACGTATCACACTGCCCCACCACAAGAATACAGGATTACGTCGGAGAGGAACTTGGTGGGAGCTAATAAAATGGATAACGAGGTGTCTCTGTCTATTTTATATGTGATAAAAGATTTCTCTCCATGTGTATTTTTTTCTCTTTACTGAAAGTATTGCTAATGGCCGGCTGTCATACTGACGGTTGACATTAGCAATACGGCTTGATATCAGCTGCCAAAAAAAAGCTGACATTAACCCCTTTATCTCCCAGTCTGCCACCACTACACATCAGCTGGAAGAGCGGGGTAACCGCCAGTTTTGGTGTTTCTTATGAAGGCGCCAATTCTTTGATGGCTGCTGGCTGCAATTTTCAGCATTGGGGGCCCAGAATTCTTGGGCCTTACTACACTGAGAATTCTAACCCCCAGGGTTATTCTAACCTTCCTGGGTTACCTTGGCTGGCAATAGAAAATACAGTGAAGGCCAGGCCAATTTTATTTTAGTTATTTATTTAAATAAGTAAAAAAAAAAGGGCTTCCTTGTATTTTTCATTTCCAGCAAAGTGCTTCCTCACAATTTGGCTTCTCAAGTCCTCAGACAGTTCTTTGGTCTTCTTTCTTTTCTCCATGCTCAATGTGGTACGCACAAGGACACAGGACAGAGGTTGAGTCAACTTTAATCCATGTCAACTGGCTGCAAGTGTGATTTAGTTATTGCCAACACTTGTTAGGTGCCACAGGTAAGTTACAGAAATGAAAGGCAGTAATTCTGGTATTATTTAGGAGCGCTCAGTAAAGAGAAGCAGATACCAATAATTAAAGTAGACCTGTTTATTCTGGTTTGTCCACTATGCGCGTTTCAACAGCGGCCTGCTGTCTTCCTCAAGTGGGGAAGACAGCAGGCCGCTGTTGAAACGCGCATAGTGGACAAACCAGAATAAACAGGTCTACTTTAATTATTGGTATCTGCTTCTCTTTACTGAGTGCTCCTAAATAATACCAGAATTACTGCCTTTCATTACCATTATCCCTTATGGGATCTGGCTGGAGCTTCACAATAGTGAGGAAGCTTAGTTAGAGAATTAAAGAACCTGCTCTGATGTCAGAGAAATCCCTGGTTAGAAGACCTAGGCGGAACACGTGACCTGAGGAAGCGGCTGGGAGCGGCGACGCTTGGAGCGATACATAGGAATCAGCAGCTACACGCTGACACTGTGGTTGTGCACGGACAGCACAACCAGTCCAGGTGAGTGGTGATTACCGCCACTAACAATATATCCCCATTAGACCACCGGGTATTATTCAAGATTGCGCCTCTCATTTTTGTAATTACAGGTAAGTTACAGGTGCTGTTAATTACACAAATTAGAGAAGCATCACATGATTTTTCTAACAGTGCCAATACTTTTGTCCACCCCCTTTTTTATGTTTGGTGTGGAATTATATCCAATTTGGCTTTAGGACAATTCTTTTTGTGTTTTTTTCATCGAAGATAAATTAAATGAAGATAATAATACCAAAGAATTTGTGATTGCAATCATTTTCAGGAAGAAACTGAGTATTATCTGACAGAATTGCAGGGGTGTCAATACTTTTGGCCACAACTGTATATGACTCCTCCTTCACATGACAAAGCTTTAAATTGAATTTGTGGATTGAATAGCAAACCGTATAATAGGCTGTCATGAGGTGAGGTAGTCCTCTAAGTCCAAGGTCCACGTGGGCGCAAAGCCCACAAGTGTCGGTGCAACAGACAGTTAAACCACGCAGGGCACAAACAGAAGAGGGACTGAATACCAAAGGCAGACAGTTTAGATACTGGAAACTGTAGACAAGTAGGAGATATCCTGGAGACCAAAGACAAGTAGTTGCAATACTGGAAACTTCAGGCAGATAGGAAGCTGTGAAACTGGAAGCTGATGACAACCAAGAGATTCCCTGGAGACCGCAGGCTGGTTTTGCAATACTGGAAACCACAGGCGAGTAGGTAGCTGTGGAATTGCAAACAACTGAAAGCCAGAAAAAACAACTGAAAGCCAGAAAGAAGCTGTATGGAGACTGCAGGCCGGTTGTATAATTTTGGAAACCGCATGCAAGTAGGTAGCTGTGGAACTTGAAGCTGCAAACAGCCAGGAAGATGATTTTGAAAACCCATACAGTTTGAGCGATACTGGAAAGTGCAGACAGGTAAGTGGCTACAGAACTGGAAGCTGCACACAGGTTGTAGTGGTACTATAAGCTGCAGGCAAATAGGAGATGTCCAGAGGACCATAAACCGGTTGCTGTGCAAAGACAATAAAAGAACGGAAGACTTAATACCAAGAAAAATGTGTGTGTCTTGAAAGGTCTTGTAGATCTAGGAAGCACATCATGTGGGAGCACGTTGAGTGCAGAGGGTAGTCCATGGGGGGCATATCGATGGTTTGCACATCCTTCCAGCATGAGACCTCCTCCTACAAGCCCCGAGGACCACAGCATTGCCTACTGGATCTCCAGTGAACCCTCTCCACTGCCGTCGCACCGCCCCTGTAAGCTATATCTGGATTGTAATATACCCCCATTTCCCCCTCAATTTTGGGGGGAAACATTTTTTTTATAATCTGGAAGATACGATATACTACTGGTTTATAAAAATTTCACATAAATTCTATAACACTGTCCACTGGTCACATTGAGGAGAGATAAATAAGGGTTTCTACTTTGTTTTTTAAGTTTAGATGATGTTTCAGGTCATTAATCTCCAAATTGAAAAGCAAGCTCAATGTTAAATATCTATACAGTATATTGGATAGATTCTTTAACCCTTCATATGTGCATACAATAATATTTTCTATACTTATAATAGCAACAGTTGAGTAATCACAAAAAAAATATTCAACTAATAACCTAAAAATAACTTTTAGTATCATATGGTGGTACTTGACATTTTGTGAAACCTTTAGAATTTTTCATGTTTTTGAATAAATTTGACCTAAGACCGCATCAGATTATCACAAAAGTCCTATAAATAGATAAAGAGGACAAAATAAAACATATGAGTCCAAGAATATTGGACTTTGTTATTTTTTTATTGAATAAAATTATCAGATATCAGATATGACATGTCTGTGAGTTGTAAATGTATGTAATCCTTCATGACTGGCTGAAAATATAAAAGTGAAATGAGAGTCTGGTATTTTAACTAAAAAAGATCATGTGGGAATGTGTGAACTGTTTTATTTAATGAACAGGAATCTATCGAAATCTGATCTTTACATAAGGCCAAGTGCAAGCAGCATTTTTTTTGCGATGCCACAAGTGCCAGATCCGGCAAAACCGCACTTGCCGCACCTGACCGCAAGCCCCATAGAGAATGAATGGGGTTTTCCGGACTCGTGCCGCAAGTTGGCCGTTACGCGGCTGATCCCGTGGGAGCAGCGACATCTGCCCAATATGCCACAAATTACAATTACCGCTGATGTGAAAGCAGCCTAACGTGCTTGTGGAAGTGTATCATGGCATGAAAAAAGGATTCGTCAGAGGACATGAGAAGAAGAGTTTTTCATGCTTATATGGTTGGAAAAGATTATAAAACCATGTCTAAGGCTGGCTTCACACAACAGTAAGATCCAGTCCGGGGCTGTCCGGTGTAAACCAGACAGCCCCGGACCGGTTTTTGGCCCCATACTAGCCTATGGGCCCGGATGGAGCAGGATGGCAGCTCTCTGCCATCCGGTTTCATCTCTGTGGTGGAATCTGGGAGAATTAGGTTTATTCTATCCGGACACAAAAATGTTGCTTGCAACATTTTTGTGTCCGGGGAGAAAAATCTCCCCAATTTGCCGGATCCCGGATTCGCCCGGATTTCTCCCGGGCAATCCGGCGCTCTCTGACATGGGAGCCTATGGGGCCTGATTACCCCGGTCCGGGAGGATTCGGAAACCGGATACCGGCGGCTGCATGCCGCTGTTGTTTCAGGACCGCGGCTAGCTCCCTGCGAGCCGCGGTCCTGAATCATTAGCAGCTGCAGCTGCATCCGGCTGCACACAGGACCGGAGGGCACATTTGGCCCTCCAGTTTTGTGTGCTGATCCAGTCCGGGCTGTCAGGGTCATCCCGGGCAGCCCCGGACCGGATCTTACCATGGTGTGAAGCCAACCTAAAATGTTTGGATTTCACTGATCCACATTCAATCAGATTGTGTACAAATGGAGGAAATTCAATTGCTACCCTCACCAGGTAACGATCAGTCCAAGAGCAAGGCGAATAACAGTTTACCAGGTCAAAAAAAAAAATGTATTCTCTAAGTAACCAATGGCCTCTCTCACATTAGATGTTATTGTTCATAGGTCTACCATCAAGACGACACTGAACAACAATGATGTGGATGGCAGGATTAAGAGGAGAAAGCCATTACTCTCCAAAAAGAGCATTGCTGTCCATTTGAAGTTTGCTAAAGATCACATAGAAAAGCCATTATTTTTTTTTTTTTAAGGGATTAAACCAAAATATAGCTTTTTGGTTTAAATGAGAAGCATTATGCCTGCAGTAAGAAAAATGCTGCATTACAGAATATAAACCAGAAATAATATGTGAAACATTTAGTGGTAGTATCATGAATTGGGTCTAATTTGCTGCATCTGGGCAAGGATGGCTTGCCATCAGTTTTTTTTTAACTAATTCTAAAGGGAAATGTGAGATCATCTGTCCATGAGCGGAATCTCAAGAGAAAATGGATCATGCAGGAAGACACAGACCCAAAACACACAAGTCAATCAACAAAACAATGGTTATTGAAGAATAAACTTAATGTTTTGGATTGACCAAGTTAAAGTCCTGACCTTCCTACAGGAATGTGTAGAAGGACCTGAACTGAATAGTTCATGGGTGAAATCTCACCAACATAGCAAAGTTGAAGTTGTTTTATAGGAAGGAATGGGCTAAGGCTAGGGTCAGAGTAGCGTCAGCCATTTGGCTGACGAATCCGTTTAAATCTTAGAATTCTGCAGCCTGAGCGCATAGAGTTAATGCGGTGTAACGGTGTGTTCAGGCTGCCTATACATCCCTATGGTTACCGGTCTCCCAACGCAGCTGGCGACTTGACACAGAAGGACCGGATATGCGCTATTTCTGAGCGCAAAGGGAAATGCTGCAAACCGCGTTTCCGTGTGCACTCAGTAATAGAACATATCCGGTCCTTCTGTGTCAAGCCGCCGGCTGCGTTGGGAGACCGGTAACCATAGGGATGTATAGGCAGCCTGAACACAGCGTTACCCCACGTTAATGCTATGCGCTCAGGCTTCGGATTTGTCAGCCAAAGGGCTGATTCTAGTCTGACCCTAGCCTTAGGCTAAGTTTAAGTCCAGTAATCATTCATTAGAACGGATCTAGCCACAATTTGTTGGCAAAAAAGTTGTGCAAACACACCTTTTTAGTCTATTTAAAAAAATATATATTTTTGCAAGATCCAATCTTTCTCATTTTGGAGTCTATGTAAACAGAACCTTTAACTAACTGATGGCTATTTATCTTTTATTTGAAACTTATTTAGTAATCAAAAAACATATAATTTACAAATAAAAGAAAAATGGATGGCCATATAGCAATTCATAAATGGATCTGTTTTTCGAAGACTCCCATGTTAAAAATGGATCCTGCTAAATCAATTTTTTTCCACAACAGAGAAACAAGTTGTGTTTGCACATCATTTCTGCCAACAAATTTCTACTGTACCCATTGTAATGGATGATTACTGGACATATACATGTAGCCTAATATTGCTACAAGCTGTTAGGCAGGACAAATCTCCAATTACAGGAACTATTAGGATGCAGCTATTGTTGCAGAGGGGGTTACTCCTCACACTGGTTTATGGAAACCTGACTTAGGGTAAGTGCACACTTACCCGGCGGTTTGGTCGGCGGCAGCTGGCGGAACCCGCCAGGAAGCTCCGGCGCCGTCCACCGGCTTCCTGGCGGGTATGTGCGGCGGGAGCCGGGCGGTAGCCGGCGGATGCACAGCGTGTTCTCGGCGGCGATTCTGCAGCGGCTGGAAGCAGCACATGATTCTGCTTGCAGTCGCTGCAGAACCGCCGTTTTTTAGAACATGATCATTCTTTGCTAACCCGCTGGGAAACCTGCGGGTTAGCAACGGATGACGCTGTGTAACCGCCGGTGTGTGCACTGCCTTGGGCGGTTTACATTAGTTTTAATGTTAATCCAAACGCCGGTTTGGATTAACATAAATTTAAAGAAAACTAATGTAAACAAAACGGCGGTTTACACAGGTAAACCGCCGAAAACCCGCCCAGTGCGCACATAGCCTAAGGGTGCTTTCACACTGGCAGTTTTGCCTAGATCCGGCGGAGGCAGACAAATAAAACATCTGCCGCAAGTGCCGTCTAACGGCCGCACCTGCACACACTTGTGGGAAGCCCCATGCATTGTCTATGGGGCTTGCGGTAAGTGTGCGGCAGATGCGGCCAGTGCGGTTTCGGCAGATGCGGCCGCGATAAAAACCGAGGTTAGTGGCGGTTTTCTTTTCGCGGCTGCATCTGCCGCAACTGCCAAAACCGCACTTGCCGCGTCTGCCGCACACTTACCGCAAGCCCCAATGACAATGCATGGGGCTTGCCGCAAGGGTGCTGCAACTGCTGCCGTTAGGCGGCACTTGCGACAGATGCAGTTTTTTGTCCGGATCCGCCTTATCCGGGCAAAACCGCCAGTGTGAAAGCACCCTAACTTTACGGAAAAAATTGAAAATTCTGAAAGTTCATAAACTATAAAATATCGTATCACTGAGTTAGAAAATGTTGGTGCTACTAACTAACACCATAGCAGCATGCGTTAAATCATAAGGTTGATTCTCTGTTCTCAGCATATTCTGATTGATATATATATATATATATATATATATATATATATATGTTTATATATATATATATTTACAATATATATACTGTATCTGTCTATATATCTATATATATAAATATATATATATATTTAAATATCTATATATATATATATATACAGAGAGAGAAAGAGAGATTTTACATATGACTTTAGGAAGAATGTTGTGGTCAATAAGCTAAGTAATCAACCATGTCATATTAAAGCACTGTTGCCAAACCGCAGGCTACTATCATATGAAAAGTTCTCCCATGTAATTGTACTGGTTAAATACTCCAGTGTTTTAAAAGGCCACTTTAAAGGAGTAAAAAAATGTTTAATTTAATACTGAATATTAGAAAATTAAAAGAAAAACATACCAAAATGACTTCACTGGTTGAATTGTGATAATTGAACTGACTTCTGACTTTTCTTTATTATCGAATTACATTGCTATTATGAATTGGCTTTGCCCACTTTTGGTCTAAGACCATATATGCCAATGTGAATCATGAAGGCTAGAACTCATTGCTTTACCTTCATTTACATTCATTTTCAGTCACTACAGATTTAACTTTCTAAATGATTTTGTAGACCTTCTTGAATATTTTAGCACTATGTCCTTACCTTTTCATTCATAGCCTTGTAACATAAAGTTTTTAAGGCATTCCAGTATCACTGTCAATTCTTCTCCTTAACTTAGAGCCCTGAGCTTGTGGTATAAAAGGGTGAGGGGCGTGACCCAATGATCAATGAAATATGAGAGGGTAAAATATTACATTTCAATAAAAACCATTGAGTGAATAGTTAATTTAACAAGTTTTACTTTACTTTTTTGTTGAAATGAGTCATATTGTAATACTAGTAATATCTTTAGATTTACCCCACCGGTGGTGGAGCTCAATTTGGACACATGGATCTTTAACTATATGTTATGCCAGTTTTTTAATCATTGCCTCAATGTCTTTACAGCCAAATATCAAATAACATAGTTAACTTGTCAGACATGTTGGCTTTGATATATAAAAGATGGTGGACACACAATTATTTGCATCCCTGTCTGCTAAAAGACCCTGCCAAAAGAAATAGAAGGGCTCATGGAACATTTTGTGTCTACATTCTAGACTTATAGTACCTAGCCCAACTTTAACCAGTGTAACGTAATACTCAATACACCAAAGTTTCCTACAATATGAAAGTTTTGGTATCTTCATTTGTCAAAGGCATCATTACAAGTCAAATCTTGGCAATGAAAAAGGTAGCGAAAAAAGAAAATGTAGGGCCCATATTGGGTGACTGGCTTCTTTCTTTTCTACAGCATATAGTTTATGTCCCATCTAATGGACAGTATGATAATTTACCATGATTTCATAACTCTAAGGCTCCATTCATTTAGTAGGTAAGTCATACTTTAACATTCTCTACTTTTCAAGCCATAAAATGAACAAATTTACTAAATGAGCCATTAGACATGGAAGACTTTTTTATTTCAGAGCCTATCACATTAACATCTTGAACTCACATTCTAGCCAAGATCATTTCAACCTCAATTCTGATGAATAAACAGAACAATACAGAAATCTAGCAGCCAGCAAAGAGATTACCATAATGATTGTTACAATATGTTTGTCACTTTTTTTTCCGCCTAAAACAAATAAATTCAAATTGGGCAACCAATCGCATGTTTTATGGATTGGGCCTAAAGTGAACGTTTGCAGCGGCTGATCCAATGGCATGAGCTCATTCCAAGTTATATAAAAAAAAACAATCCTAAGAAACTTTTTATGCTGAGAAAGGAAACTTGAAGACTGGCCAACAAGTGAAAAAAAAAAAAGCTTAGCCTAACCACCATGACCAAATAAGCAAAAATGATATCAATGGTGTGGAAATAAATCCCGAGAGCATAATAATGTAGCATACTTAATCATCAAGCACCTAATATATCAATATATCCCTTTGTCAGCAATGAGTTAGACAAGATCATCGAAGGAAATGAAATGATAACTATTGTAAATATATTGTACTAAAGAATACTCTGTATAAAGTAAAGTCAGTGCATGTCTACTTCCTATATGTCCTCTACTCATAGAAAAAACAGGTGCAATAGTAGGATCATAATAGTAAAAAAAAAAACAATAAAAAATAATTTAAAAAAATTGAAAACTTTGCTAAAATATACTCCATTATTGACAATAAAAAAATCAATAAATAAACCCAACTCAACAAAGGTAAAGTCATGCAGCTACAACAATGCATTCAGATCAATGACTTTCCAGGCTGTACATAACTGTTATAAAGAACATTCAGCACATTGTAACACAACTTATCAGCATTTTGCATTGGGATTTAGGTAAAAGTCCTATACATAAAAATGCACATTCAGCATTTCGAAAACTGCAGATTCACTGCTCTATGACAGATGGGGAAACATGTTCTAGCATTCTAAGAAATAAAAGAGACACTGCAAATCATTAGAACAGACATATACAAGCAAATGAAATAAGAAATGAGTTACCTTTAAGATATCACAAAAGTAGCACTTTAATAATTGGGATGAGAAAGAGTTGTTTTTTTCCATAGCTTCTTTAAGTACAGGGTCTGCAAATGAGATTTTGCTAGCTGATAACAAGAAATGAAGAGAAAAAAAAAAAAAGAAATCCAGAGAGATATTCAAAGCTATGTCACATTTGACTATTAGGACTTTACTCCATTGCGTAGGATCTGCTCTGATTTTAGCAGTGACAGTCAGATTTAGCAAACAGAAGAAGGATTTACAGAAAATCCTCACATTTATCTACATTTACACACTGTAGACAGGAAACAGCTGGGAGAACAGTTGTGTTTTCTCTCTCTCTCTCCCTCTTCTGGCAAGTTTTTGGAGCAAAGACTTTTTTTGGGCTGCCTGACAAATAACATCATCATACCTTAGCACTGCAGGACTGGATCACAAAGCATATTTATTTTTACTTAAAGGAATTCACTTTGGTGACATAGTGAAAAAAAAAAAAAAAAAAAATCATCACGGGAGGGAGTCCGCTGCTGTGCATGTCTCACATCTTTTTCCGATGAAGCATGATGTAGGTAGGATTCTGCAAGCAATCAGTGCAGGCTGCTTGACGTACACAGTGATAAAAGTTCAAGCAGGAAAATATGATGACTTATTTTTATTGCAATATGCAATACGATACAGTAGGCCTTTTATAGACATGACAGATGTTATTTTTTTCTCTATTTTTATAAACAACCCTAATAATTTACCATATGAAATCACATAACTTGCCATAAAGTATTCCAAGAAATAGTAAACCCTTGACAAACATTGATCCTGAATTGTATATAGAACGACAATAAAGGCATCGCTTAAATAATAGCAGCTGGTTGTCAGTATGTGATCACAGGCGATGATGTCACTGAAATCCCCCGAGATATGGCATTGAAAGCTCAAGTCAGCTGTTTTTTTTTCTATTTATATAGTACAGCACTTAGCAGTATTCAATGTTTAACCTTTGCGTTATATAATTTTATAGCTACGTGCCACGACTTTTACCTTTGTCATAATGGTTCCTAGTTAAAGGCATGGCTGACCTTTGCTTAGGATGGAGAAGATTAACCCTCTACGTATAGAAAGTATCACTGACTAGTACAATGAACATCAAACATCTTTTCTCAACAGCGATAACATCACGTGGGTTCTATTTCCAGACATAATACCGCTGATGAAGCTGCGTGTGTGGAATATTAAGAAGACTTGTGTCACAGTAACAATACAGACAAGGCAGGAATGATTCACGAATGATACGTCAAGGCAATGTTTTAATAGTAGTCACGTTCATTTATACTCTTAAAATGTGAAGAAAAAAAGATAAGACGTTAATTTAATATGGATTGATTGCTAGTTTTTTTTATTTCTTTGGATAAGCTTCAACTTAAAAACCATGGTTGTTTATTACTTTTTCCAGATTTTTTCTATAATATGTATAATATTAGCATGTACAGTATCTGTATTCCAGAATCGGCCCCATCTTATCAAGTACCCCAAAAACAATCATTTAGTTGTATCAGTCTCTGTCCATACAAGCTCCATCAGAGTGTTTTAAGGTACCTTTACACGCTGCAAGTTTTCTAGGAATTTCACTGGCAACTTACTGGTTACAGTGAAATCATGGAGAAATTATTCCATTTGTACACAGCAACAAGATAGAACAATGTGTCCATGATTTCACTGCAACCAGTACGTTGCCAGTGAAATTCCTAGAAAAGTTGCCGCTGTGTAAAGGTACCCTAAGACATATCATTCCATAGAACAGAATACCTGCATATGTGCTGAGTCTGATAAAGTGTGGCATATAAAATCAGTACTATATGGAGGTAAACTAGGGTACTCCTGTACCTCTATTAAAGCTCTAATATGGCTCATTATAAAGCCCCTTAAAGATCTCAGCATGCACATAAAAGGTTTGGCACTCCATGTGAGTTACAAACCCAAACACTACACTACACCCATAACCATAACACTACACTCGGCCTAGGGCAACTCATTGAGTCCCATGGCGTCCAGTACCATCTCTTCGCTGACGACACCCAGATTTACCTGTTGGTCCCGACATCACCTCTCTACTTCCAAAATCCCACAATGCCTGTTCGTCATCTCAACCTTCTTCTCTGCCCACTTCTCAAGCTGAACATGGACAAAACTGAGTTCATCATCTTACCCCCAAGCCTCTCTCCCCACTAACTGACCTATCATGGTCAACGACTGCTCACTATCCCCAGTCTCCCCGCCTAGTGACTCGGGGTAATCCTCACCTCTTCCCTCTCTTTCAAACCCCAAAACCAGGCCCACGCCACCTCGTGCTGACTCCAGCTCAAAAACATTTCCTGAATCCATCTTTTCCTTGACCACAAAACCACTAAAACACCCATTCACACTCTCATTATCTCCCGCCTTGACTATTGCAACCTCTTATCTTACTGGCCTCCCCACTATCTCCCTTGCACCTCTTCAATCTATCCTAAACTCCACTGCCTCACTAATCCATCTGTCTTCCCGCTACTTCCCCTGTCTCCCCCCTCTGCCAAGCCCTTCACTGGCTCCCCACTTCTCAGAGTCTTGGTTTAAAACACTAACCGTAACATACAAAACCATCCACAACCTGTCCCCTCCATACATCTCTGACTTGGTCTCCTGATACCCACCCTCATGCAACCTGCAATCTTCCCAAGAGCTCCTCCTATACTCCCTTCTCATCTTCTCTTCTCATAACCACATACAGGATTTCACCCGGGCTTCTGCTCTACTCTGGAACTCTCTGCCACAACACATCAAACACTCGCCTACTCTGGAACCTTCAAAAGATACCTGAAGATCCACCTCTTCTGCCAAGCCTACAACCTACAATGAGATGCGGTCCACCGTACCCTCTCACAATAGGCACCACCCCCTCCTACTGTATCCCCACACATCCCTCGTAGACTGTGAGCCCTTGTGGACAGGTTTCCCTCCCCTCCTGTATCTGTACGACTTGACTGTCCATATATATTGTACCTGTCCTCCATATATATTGTACCTGTCCTGGTCTACCTTTCCATATGTAAAGCGCCATGGAATCTAATGGCGCTATATAAATAAATACGTCCCATAATACTCGTGTGTAAGGCCGTTTTTACCCAAAATTGGGCTGAAAAGTTCCCCCCTCGGCTTATACACAAGTCAATACGGCCCCCAAATGCTGGCACTCGCCCCCCCGTGTGGTAAGGGCCCCCCCGCTGCTTAACTTACCATCCCCTGTCTTCTGCACCCCCAGTCTTCTGAGCTCCGTCCTCCATGCTCCGAGTCACGTCCGGCTGCATCCGGGATCCCCGGCCGTTGCACGATGACGTCATCGTAACTGCGACGGCCGGGGATCCCAGATGCAGCGAGGACAGGAGCATGGAGGACGGAGCTCAGAAGACCGTCGCGGTGCAGTGCAGAAGACCAGGGATGGTAAGTTAAGCAGCAGGGGGGCCCTTACCACACGGGGGGGCGAGTGCCAGCATTTGGGGGCCTGTATACCCCTGGGGCTGCTGTATACCCCTGGGACTGCTGTATACCCCCTGGGGCTGCTGTATACCCCCTGGGGCTGCTGTATAACCCCTGAGGCTGCTGTATACCCCTGGGGTGCTGTATAACCCTGGTGCTGTTACCCTGGGCTGCTGTATACCCCCTGGGGCTGCTGTATAACCCCTGGGGCTGCTGTATAAACCCCCGGGGCTGCTGTATACCCCCTGGGGCTGCTGTATAACCCCTTGGGCTGCTGTATAACCCCTGGGTGCGTCCTGGGGCTGCTGTATAACCCCGGGTGTACAACCCCGGGGCTGCTGTTTTACCCTGGGGCTGCTGTATTACCCTGGGGCTGCTGTATATACCTCTGGGGCTGCTGTATACTACCACTGGGGCTGTGCTGTATATACCACTGGGCTGCTGTTACCTGGGCTGCTGTATACTACCACTGGGGTGCTGTTTACACTGGGTGCTTTATTACCACTGGGGTCTGTATATACCACTGGGGAGGCTGCTGTATACCACACTGCTGGGGGCTGTATACCTGTGCTGGGGTCCACCCTCGGCTTTACACACAGTCAATAGGTTTTCCCAGGTTTTGGGGGCAAAAGTAGGGGGGTCGGCTTATACACGGGTCGGCTTATATAGAGTATATACGGTAATAATAATAATGCACTTACAGTACATTTGTCTGAGTCCATCCTGTACAGCAGAGTTCCCCACCTTTTTGATATTGAGAGCCACATTCCACTCTGAAAGACGGTTGGGAGGAACATTCATCTCTGAGAGAGTGTCACAAGCCACATCCAGCTCCTTTCCCCCCCTCAAGTAGTGACACCAAGAGCTGCCAGTACCAGATCTCCTCCTCTACTCCACACTTATTTGTTCCTCACCCAAATGCTTCCAAGATTTCTCCTGAATATCCCCCATCCTCTTGAATTCTGCTCCCCAACACATTCGATTCCACCACGCTCAGTTAATTGAGATGGAGACTGAAAACCTACCTCTTCAGAAGAGCTTACAGCCTGCAATGACCATGATGCTGCCTCACTACCACCAGAGATGCCTCCTTACCATCAACACCACCAAAGGCCACCTCGCCACCACTAGAGATGATGACTCACCACCATCTGATCTGCTACACCCCTGACCTACTGTCTCCTCCCCATTATCCTATACAATATAAGCCCCCAAGAGCAGGGTCCTCTTCCCTCTGTACCAGTCTGTCACTGTTAATTTGTTTACTGTAAACTATATCCATAATTTTGTATGTAACCCCTTCTCATGTACAGCACCTTGGAATTAAGGGTGCTATATTAATATTAATAATAATAATAATAATAATAATAATAATAATGACAGTCAAATCTTATCCACAGAAATCACACCCAGGCAGTAACCAAGAACCACGGGTTACTACCTTATCCCCATTCAGATCTGCTCTTCAATGTGGAGCTAGACACAAAAATCATCATCCAGAGACCTGCACTGTTTGCAAGACCTGGTACTAATGCACTAAGCTGGAGGAAGGTAGCAAACCACAAATCAATGGCTCACAAGCCACATGTGACTTCTGAGCTACAGATCGGGAATCCCTGCTGTATAGTATATTTACACAGTGACATACATATATCTCTTTTGTTAGATTGTATATACAGTGCCTTGTGAAAGTATTCGGCCCCCTTGAACTTTTCAACCTTTTGCCACATTTCAGGCTTCAAACATAAAGATATAATGTCTAATTTTTTTGTGAAGAATCAACAACAAGTGGGACACAATCGTGAAGTGGAACGAAATTTATTGGATATTTTAAACTTTTGTAACAAAAAACTGAAAATTGTGGCATGCAATATTAATCGGCCCCTGGAGTTAATACTTTGTAGTGCCACCTTTTGCTGCAATTACAGCTGCAAGTTGCTTGGGGTATGTCTTTATCAGTTTTCCACATCGAGATACTGAAATTCTTGCCCATTCTTCCTTGCACAACAGTTCGAGCTCAGTGAGGTTGGATGGAGAGCGTTTGTGAACAGCAGTTTTCAGCTCTTTCCACAGATTCTCGATTGGATCCAGGTCGGGACTTTGACTTTCTAACTTCTGGAATTCTGGCTACATTTATTTTTGAACCATTCCATTGTAGATTTTGCTTTATGTTTGGGATCATTGTCTTGTTGGAAGATAAATCTCAGTCCCAGTCTCAGGTCTTTTGCAGACTCTAACAGGTTTTCTTCCAGAATGGTCCTGTATTTGGCTCTGTCCATCTTCCCATCAATTCTAACTGTCTTCCCTGTCCCTGCTGAAATAAAGCAGGCCCAAACCATGATGCTGCAACCAGCATGTCTGTCAGTGGGGATGGTGTTTTGAGGGTGATGAGCTGTGTTGCTTTTACGCCAAACATATCATTTTGCATTGTGCCCAAAAAGTTCGATTTTGGATTCATCTGACCAGAGCACCTGATTCCACATGTTTGATGTGTCTCCCGCAGGGGCGTAACTACAACAGGTGCAGGGGTTGCGATCGCACCTGGGCCCTGCAGCCTAGGGGGCCCCAAAAGTCCTTTTGCCCTATAGAAAAAGACTAATGTTATTAAAAATTTGCAATAATTGGGGGCCCCGTTGGAGCTTTCGCATCGGGGCCCCTGGGCCTGAAGTTACACCACTGGTCTCCCGGGTGACTTGTGGCAACCTTCAAATGAGCCTTTTTATGGATATCTTTGAGAAATGGCTTTCTTTTTGCCACTCTTCCATAAAGTCCAGATTTGTGCAGTGTACGACTGATTGTTGTCCTATGGACAGACTATCCCACCTCAGCTGTAGATCTTTGCAGTTCATCCAGAGTGATCATGGGCTGCATAACTGGTCAGTCTTCTCCTTGTTTGAGATGAAAGTTTAGAGGGACGGCCGGGTATTGGTAGATTTGCAGTGGTCTGATACTCTTTTCATTTCAATATGATCATTTGCACAGTGCTCCTTAAAGGTACCTTTACACGCTGCATCTATCACCGGCGATCGGTAGCAACCAAACGTGCGCGTGCACGTTTTTGACGGTTGATACCGATCGCCGATGCCGCATGTACACGCCGCAATTGCGTCGTCAACCTAAGGGAACGCGGTTCCCCGGAAGTTGAAACTGATCCTGCGGGAAACATCCGGTTGAATCCCGTCGCCACTTCACACGCCGCAACCACTAAGGGAATGTGGGCGTACCTGTGCAGCGGCTTGAACACATAGGCGTGCCAAACTCCGCTACACCGCGCCCAAACTAAAATCATTGGCCAACGCAATAGCGTAATGATTGGCCAGCCTGCGCAGGAAGGCTGGCTAATCCATGACGCTATTGCAATTGTCTAGTGTGAATGGACAGCTCTTCAAAGATGGCGCCCTGTGCAGGGACAGCCAATGGTAACACAGTAGCCCCCACCAATCATCGCTGATGGGGCGCGGTATCCATCATGCTGTGGCACGCCTCTGGGAAATCACTAGGCGACGCTGATTCCATCCCTATCCCCCGTTCACACGCCAAAACCTGGTCAATTCACCTTCGGGGTTGCCTTTGGTTTTACAAAAATGCTCTGAAACTGGGAGCAACTTCGAAAATCACCACCGGGTTCCCCAATTACACACCACAACTTCGTAGCTATTTCAAGTCAACCGTGACAGAAATTCTGATTGCCTCTCAGTTGCTACACCGCAGTTGCGGCGTGTAAAGGTACCTTAAAGGGAACCAACCACCCCAAATGACCCCTCCGGACTGTTAATATGTGTCCCTACACCCAGCACACACATTTGGGGCAATAGTTTTTGCTAAAAAAACGGTTTAGTAGAAGCTAAGATATAGCTTTATGAAGTTTAATAAATTCAGCCGACTGGGTGTTACCTAGTGCAGTGTTCCTGTGCCTGTCAGCCTCCTCTCCCCTCCTCCCTTCAGTGAAGCCCTTCTGTGCAAGCCGAAAATGCCCCGCCTGTCTGCTGCTGCCTGATAAATTATGCACGCCCATCTCTGCACCTAAGAGCCTGGCAGCGTCATGAAGGGGGCGGGGCTAGATCGCGTCATGCCGGAGCCCACCCCCTTTCATGACACGATCTAGCCCCGCCCCCTTCATGACGCGTTCTAGCCCCGCCCCCTTCATGACGCGGTCAGGCTCTTAGGTGCAGAGATGGGCGTGCATAATTTATCAGGCAGCAGCAGACAGGCGGGGCATTTTCGGCTTGCACAGAAGGGCTTCACTGAAGGGAGGAGGGGAGAGGAGGCTGACAGGCACGAAGAAATGCACGAGGACAAAGCTAGGTAACACCCATTCGGCTGAAGTTCTTAAACTTCATAAAGCTATATCTTAGCTTCTACTAAACCGTTTTTTTAGCAAAAACGATTGCCCCAAATGTGTGTGCTGGGTGTAGGGACACATATTAACAGTCCGGGGGGGTCATTTGGGGTGGTTGGTTCCCTTTAAGATGTTTAAAACTTGGGAAATCTTTTTGTATCCAAATCTGGCTTTAAACTTTGCCAACAACAGAGCAGGTGCATTTATAAGGAGCCTTGATTACACACAGGTGGATTCTATCATTACCAGTCATTTAGGACAACATTGGATCATTCAGAGATCCTCACTGAACTTCTGGAGTGATTTTGCTGCACTGAAAGTAAAGGGGCCAAATAATATTGCATGCCCCACTTTTCAATTTTTTATTTGTTAAAAAGTTTAAAATATGCAATAAATTTTGTTCCACTTCACGATTGTGTGCCTCTTCACAATGATTCATCATAAAAAAATTAGAAATGATATCTTTATGTTTGAAGCCTGAAATGTGGCAAAAGGTGGAAAAGTTCAAGGGGGCCGAATACTTTCACAAACCATTGTTTAGGGAGGGGACAGGTTATGGACGGCTCTAGCCAGGCACCAAGTCTGACAGAGTTCATGAGAAATCCTTGCCAATTTTTCATGGGCAATGACTTCCATGATTGTTCGGTTGTCAAGAGAGGAGTCCAAAAGTTGATATAATTTCATTACAAAAACAAGTAAAAGGAAAGCATGAGCACAGAATGTCATATAAGTATATAGGTGGAACAATAGCTAGCAGGTTAACCGTTAAAGTAGCATTGGATACACTTTATGAACATGGCAGAAAGAGGAAGCGATCAATGGTTGGCATTAGATTCCTGAGGAGAGAGTTCATCCAAAAACCCTCAAGTGACTGTAAAAGACCTGCAAAAAGATTTGGTGGTAGCAGGCACTGAGGATTGAGCTTAACCAGTAAGGTGGATGTTAGACAGTGATGGCCTCCATGCCTGCACTCCAAGATGTACACCTCTATTATAACAAAAGCATAAGAAAAGTAATCTACTATATGCTCAACACCATGTACAACCACAATTCCCCAAAAACATACCGTAGTTGGAAATCTATTTTAGCAATATTTTATTCATAGTAGAGCATGGATCATGCAGCAGAAGTTGAAAGTTTTTCCATTTCATTTGAAAAACCTCACTAACTCATTTAGAAATTTCAGCAGCAACACATCTCAAAGAAAGTTGGAGCAGGGTTAACAAAAAGCCAGAAAAATAACTGGTACTAATAAAAAACAGCTGGAGGGTCAATTTTCAACCATTTCACATGGCTATAAAAAAGCCTGTTTGCAAGGCAGAGTGTATCAGAAATTAATTTGATCTGAAGGTCACCAATTTGCCAGCATCTACATCTAAAAATGGTGGAAAAATATCAGAGAAATGTTCCTCAATGTAAAATTGCAAAGATTTTGACTATCCCATCATCTGCAGTACATAATACCATCAATATATTTAGAGGTTCTGCAGAAATCCATGTGTACAAAGGACAAGGACAACAGTCAATATTGAATGCTTGTGATGTATAGGCTCTAAGGCATTACTGCATTAAAACAAGCATAATTTGATTCAGCAAATCCCTACATGGGATTAGGAATACTCATGAGACGTCCATCTGAGCTACCTGCACAAGCCACTCAATTAGGCAGAACCCTAAGTAAGTCTGACACCCTTTAACCACTATACAGGGATCTGGATTTACAACAGGGTCAAGGATGTAACTGCCTATGGAGAGCACCAGTCCAGAGAATGGAATGGTCGCCAAGCAGGGTCAAAGCCCAAAGGTTAGGACTAGGACAAGACTGGGATCTGAAAGCGTAGTCAAGGAGCTAGATCAATGCCAAGATAGCTGTAAAGTACAAAATCGTGAGAAAGCAGAACATTACAAAAACAGGGTGATTGGTGCACCCTTTAAATCGCACTGTCAATCACTGATAGCGCGATCCAAAGCACCGCAGCAGAGAACGCACTGCTCCCTACAGGAATCGGAGATGCATTCCCATGACGGCCCAAGGTCCAATTCACTGCACTTATAATTGTTTACCGTGTTCCTGTACACTACATGGTAAAATAAATTCTTTCATTCAGAAGTACAACTCGTCCCACAAAAAACAAGCCTCCATATTGATGGAAAAATAAAAAGTTATGGCACTTGGAAGAAGGGGAGGGAAAAATGAAAAATGGAAAATCCCCGGGTGAGGGGGTTAACAAAGCACAAAAAGTACATACCGTATATACTCGTGTATAAGCCGACCCGTGTATAAGCCGACCCCCCTACTTTTGCCCCCAAAACCTGGGAAAACCTATTGACTCGTGTATAAGCCGAGGGTGGACCCCAGTACAAGTATACAGCCCCCAGCAGTGTGGTATACAGCAGCCTCCCCAGTGGTGTATACAGCAGCAACCCCAGTGGTATATACAGCAGCAGCCCCAGTGGTAGTATACAGCAGCCCCAGAGGTATATACAGCAGCCCCAGTGGTAGTATACAGCAGCA
Source organism: Allobates femoralis (assembly GCA_033576535.1). Lineage (NCBI taxonomy): Eukaryota > Metazoa > Chordata > Amphibia > Anura > Aromobatidae > Allobates > Allobates femoralis. Next base: position 415,877,268 of record JARQOC010000004.1, on the reverse strand, counting down.
GCCCCATTGGTAGTATACAGCAACCCCAGAGGTATATACAGCAGCCCCAGTGGTAGTATACAGCAGCAGCCCCATTGGTAGTATACAGCAGCCCCAGAGGAATATACAGCCCCAGAGGTATATAATGCCCCAGGTATATGCAGCCGGTATATGCAGCCCCAGAGGTATATGCAGCCCCAGAGGTATATACAGCAGCCCCCCCATATCAGTATACAGGCCCCACCTTGGGTAGTAATCCTGTAAAGGAAGAGATTAGTATACTTATCCCTCCGCTGTCCCACTGCCGCTGTCCGCCGCCGCCGCATCACGCTCCTCCATCTTCATCCAGCGTCTTCCGTCTTCTTCCGGCTTCCTCCTCTGTCGCGCAGGCAATGACGTCATTGCCTGCGCCCACCGGAGGAAGCCGGAAGAAGACGGAAGATGCTGGATGAAGACGGAAGAGCGCGATGGCGGCGGCGGGACAACGGCAGCGGGACAGCGGAGGGAAAAGTATACTAATCTCTTCCTTTACAGGATTACTACCCAAGGGGGGGCCTGTATACTGATTGGGGGGGGCACATTGTATACTGTATACATTTTTTGGGCGAAAAACTCGGCTGTATACGCGAGTATATACGGTAAGTTCATTTTTGTTATACAATGGACTGTTGGTTACTACCAGGTTACCATCAGTTTCTATGTCGAGGTGCTTTGGTATTACTAAGGCTGTTTTTGCATTAAAGAAATTGGAAATGGCTAGATGCATTCCTAGGAGACTTCGTAATATTTCATGACAATTGGAGTACATGTAATTCATTGAAATTTTATTCCCCATGAATCAAACATTTTCTTTTACATTTTCAGAACCTGGTTATTTGAATTGTGAAAAACTGTTTCATGTTTCTGCAAAGCGTTATTGCTTGTATTGTCTTAGGTTATGTTTAAATACTGTGATTGATGCTATGTTCTGCAATGTGTAAAATGTTAGCAGACATTTTTTGGCGATTTGCGCAAATCGAATCTCAATTTGTTGAAATTTGACAGGAATGGCAAATTTAATAACATTTCATTTGATCTGGAATAGGCCCTTTTCTATCTATACCTAGAGTGAATTGCTACTATCTTGTCTTATCATGGCATCCCAGCATTACACTACAGTTATCATTAACTCGATAACGCTCCCATGATAATGATATGACTTTGCCCATCTTGTCACAGTTTAGATAGCGATGCTGTTTAAAGGGAATCTGTCAGCAGGTTTTTGCTATTTCATCTAACAGAAGCACAATGTAGGAGCAGAGTCCATGATTCTAGCGATGTGTATATTTCTTTACTTGATTTCACAGACTTGATCAAAAACGTTTATCTGTTGCAGATTATTAAACAGTTCTCTGAATGCTTTCTATTACACCACTGATTGGTAGCTTTCTGAGCACGCTGTACGCAAGAAGAAAACTGACAATCAGTCCTGGGGTCATGGGTGGACTACCTGGCAGCAAGCCAAGCAGTCCTTTAGAACTGACTAAGAAAAATTTGCTAAGGCTGGCATCACAGCATGATTTTTTGGATCCGGGGCTGTGCGATGTGAACTGGACAGCCCCGGATCTGATTTGGCCCCTATTATATCCCTATGGCGCCGGATGGCAGCTATTTGCCATCCGTTTTGCAAAACACGGGGCAGAACCTGACAGCAGAAAATCGTTGGGTGAAGCTAGCCTAGCAACCAGTAAGTGATACATTGCTGGAATCAGTGTCTCTGCCCGTACATTATGCTAAAGGTAAAAGAATTGATGTGGTTAAATCCAGCATTGCTTGACGGAGGTTCACACAATGTGGTATTCAATAAAAAAGTCAATAGTCAATCTTTGTGTTTCAGAGTCTTCACTTCTCTGATCCCAGCCACAAATGAGTAAAACAGTATTACAGTGGTCTAAATAACTTTTTTTTTTCTAAAAAAGTGACTAAACAGACATGTGTTCACATACATCAAGATAAAATACAGTTTTGCAATATCGCAAATGGAAATAACTCCAAACCAGAATATAGTATTGCTATTTTTTACAGCTGAAGGCTGTTAGTAACTGGTTAGCCAGAAGTAATTCCATTACTTTTCCTTTCGGAGATTCTCACACTTTAGGTTTTTATACTAGTCTAAGACATTATAAAACAACTGCTTGATTTTGTATTAACTCACAATGTGGCACCCCTGCGGGGGATTGCCACAGGACCCACCGATGCAGGGAGGGATGTACACCTTGGCACACACAGCACCCAACACCTTCCACCCCAGGCCTGAAGGGGGAGCCCCACTGGCTGCCCTTAAGCCAGATCCCCTATAAAAATCCTGGCCTGAGGGGAGGAGTGAGTCAGTTAGTCAGTACTGAAGTTAGTTCCAGAGAGACAGAAAAGGAAAAGGTACTGGAAGGAGCTGGTTGCTGGGAACAAGCCAGGCCCAGAACCAGGCAGACTGACACCAGCTGTGCAGAGCCCTAGGGAGAGGGAGTCCAGTGGGAGAGGTAGGAAGACAGAAGAAGGGAACATATCTGGTATCCCTTTAGCCCACCCGGACACCGGAGTCCGAAGTTGCTATTAATCTAGTGGTAGCAGAGAAAGCCCGTACAGACCAGGAGGATCTAGTCCCCCTGGAGCTCAGGAAAAAAATATACCCCAAGCCTGGCCAAGCATAGGACCAGGGACCCAAGCAGAAGACAGGGATCCCCCACAGAAAGGCACTCACTGTCAGTTGTGGAGTAGCATCCTGAGAGAGGAAGAAAAAGAGTGGCAGGTTCAGCTCTAGACAGAACTTACCTCAATTTCCACACACACTAATAGAGGAGGCCTCACAATTCTCCAAGATGGACGTCCCAAACTGCACTGATAGGTTGGTTACCCTCCTGGACAGTGCCTGTTACCGGACATCAGTAAAAAGGTACCGAAACAGATTATTGTGAGTGTGTGTGCCTGTTTCACCGCCGCCGCCTGCAGCGTTCACAGCAGAACCTCTACTACTACTCCCCTCATCCACCCCGCTGCCCTGAGGTAAAGCTCCACCTGTGGGGAGCTGCACTATCAAAGCTGCATTTCCATCACCTCAGTGGCCAGCCGCAGTGCTGGTAACCCTATTACCAGGTACCACAGGTGGCCTCACATTACAATTCCCCCATCATCATCACCCCCACCCGCCATTGAGGGTCCAGGGCACGGAACTGGGAACCAGCCATGATCTTCACTGAAGTAACCACCTGTCCCGGTATCCGAGTACCCCCTACCCTGTCGACCGACTCAATAGCACTGGTGAGCAACTAAAAAGCTGTTTTATTATTTTCATCTAATTTCCATGTATTTTGGTGTGCTGAAAAGAATATATATTGAAAAAAATCCTGGACGTCAGGATTTGCCACAAAATGCAAAAATTCCATTAAAAGTTCTCACCCCTGAGGACTTTCAGATTGTAATAATTTTCTTCAACTTTAGTAAATGTTTCTCAAATGTTGGTATTTTTTTTATCATAGGGTTTTTAACCAAATTTTAAGTCAAAATTATTATTAAAGGGATCCTGTCACCTCCTACAAGCCACCTAACCTATCAATACATGTCCTTGCACCTTCCTATTAGCATTATAACCATCCTTCTCTGTGCTATATGCTTCCTTTCAAAGTTGAAATAAACACTTTGATACTTACTCATTAGGATGATAATGAAGTAGGGGCTATATGCAATTGCCCTTTGGGCGTGTTGTTTTGCAGGCTCCAGGATCCAAGCCTCTCTCTGTCTGTGCTGCTGTGATGTGCAGCTGAAGACAGGACTAATGATTTGCATTCTGTGAGTGATAGAGAGGGGGGAGGGTAAAGCCTGCACAAGCAAAGTAGCACAGAGAAAGGGTGGATCCTGGAGCCTGCAAAAACACGCCCTATGGGCTAAAGAATATATCCCCTGCTAATTGTAATGCCTAATGAGTGAGTATAAAATCGTTTTTATCTACTTTGACAGGAAAAAGGAGTGTGAGAATAGTGATAGGATGCTGCAGGGACATATTTTTGTAGCTTAGGTGGCTTTTTGGAGGTGACAGGATCCCTTTAATTAATTCACATCAGTGCATTCATGATATCCAATTCCAAACAAATATGACTATTAAAGAAAAGAACTTTCAGAGTGAGCTAATGAAACTAGCTTCAACATGTTGCAAGTAAAACGCATAGGCTCTGACATGCCCGGGCTTAATTCAATTTTTTTCTTGGTTCTCCCTGTTCACACTTTTTTATCTCAGTTCGTGTTAGCTCATCATTATTCAACAGTGTTTTCCAAAATTAGCGTTATGGCTCAGCGGAAGTGTATTAATTCGCCTGACAGTTTCTGTAATGTTTGTGGTGAATATACAGTACAGTGTGGAAGCAACTGCTGAATATTACAGACTTTGTAAAAAATAGTATACTTTGCATAATTAGGACTAAAGCTTGGTGATCAAGATAAAGCTTGGGTGCCTCGTAAAGTGTGCAAATAGTGTGTTGAGGACCTACAATATTGGTTCAAGGGTAAGAAAAAAGTTTCCCGTTATGGGATTAGTATGGTACGGCGAGAGCAAAAGAACCATAGAGACAATTGTTTCTTTTGTTGATGCAATGTGAAAGGGTATAATTCAAAATGCAAACATTCCATTTCATACCTCGATCTTCACTCAGCAATTCGTCCCATTCCCCATGGCACAGATATACCAGTACCCAAAGCTCCTGCTACCTTGAAGAGATATGTAGCTTCAATGAAGATCGGGTCATACCTGAACCAGATGGTGAATCAAGTTCCAAATTTGAAGATGATAAAAGACCAAAATTGTTTTCCCAGGCAGAAATTAATAATTTGGTAAGAGACTTGAATGTTCCCAAAGATGCCACTGAGTTACTCCGATCAAGGCTCAAAAGCAGAAATTTATTGTTGCCAGGACAGTCTTTTTCATGTTTCAAACATTGTGAAAAGGAGTTCGTTCCTTACTTTGCCAGGAAGACAAGTTGGTTTATTTCATCGATGTTGAAGGCTTGATAGGTCAATTCAAAAATCCAATATGATTCAGCGCAATGGCGTCTTTTTACAGATTCTTCAAAAAGAAGTCTCAAAGCAGTTTTACACCACAATGGCAGTTTTTATGCTTCCATCCCTGTAGGTCATTCCGTACACCTCAAGGAAACCTACGAGAACTTGGAATTGATTCTTCGTAAACTTAAATATGAAGACCACTGTTGGCAAGTGTGCAGGGATTTGAAAATCTTGTGCGTGCTGCTCAGGTAACAAGCTGGGTATACCAAATACCCTTGTTTTCTGTGTCTATGGGACAGTCAAGACTGACACTTGACCAAAAAAGAGTTGGCAGCCGAGGGTACTCACAGTTGGTGAAAAAAATGTCTTCCAAGAAACTTTGGTACTTCCCCATAAAGTTCTTTTAAGACCTCACCACATAAAATTGGGATTGATGAAGCAATATATAAGAAAAATCAGTGGTTGAAACCTGGGCACTATACCCTTTTGTGGTGTGAGGTTGATAGTGGAGTCGGAGCTCCAAATCAGTGTTGCTCATGCTTCAGAGAGAAAGCAATTCAAATTCATGTAAAAAGAGATGCGAAGCGGCACTCACCGATTTCATAGATTTTTTCTTAATTGAAGGATAATCTTCAGGTTACATGTGGCAGGGAGGGGGTGCTAAGAGACGGCGGACGACGGCCTGCCATTTCGCGGATAGTGCCGCTTCGACGGGTCCTTGTCTGACCTGTCGAAGCGACACTGTCCGCAAAACGGCAGGCCGTCGTTCGCCGTCTCTTAGCACCCACTCCCTGCCACATGTAACCTGAAGATCATCCTTCAATAAAGAAGAAATCTATGAAATTGGTGAGTGCCGCTTCGCATCTCTTTTTACATGAAGCAATATATAAAATAACTTCCAAGAGATGGAGAATGCTTCAAATACTTGGTCACCAAGTTTCCAGGCCTCTCGAAGGCAAAATTGAGGGAAGGTGGGTTCGTCAGACTAGACATTAGAAGGCTTATAGCTTATTAAGAGTTTATAAATACCATGACGGATCCTCAGATGGCTGGATTGCATTTAAAGAGGTCATTGAAATATTTTTAGGCAATAACAAAAATTCTGACTACAAAAAGATCATCGGACGAATGCTGAAAGCATTTCAAGCTTTAGGTTGCCTGATGAGTTTGAAAGTACATTTCCTCCATTCCCACCTTGACAACTTTCCTGAAAATTTGGGAGCTGTGAGTGAAGAGCAAGGTGAACAATTCCACCAGGACATTAAAGCGGACCTGTCACCCCCTGGTGCTTTCAAAAGTGACAGCTCCACTGAATGCAGCATGTATGCTACATTCAGGTAAGCTGTGTACTAAGGGTCTAGCCTCCCTGTACCCAAAAAAAAACACTTTGCAAACTTTACAGTTAAAAGGTCCCCTGGGTCAGATCTGATTTAGAGGTCCTCGCTGCTGGCACAGTCCTCCCACCTCCTCCTTTTGTGTTCCGCCCCCTCTATGTGTCTGCCACCGCCTCCTCTTCTTCTTCGTCTGCCCTCCTCTTCTGCTCCTGACGTCACAAGGAGCAGGAGCCGAAAAGGAGGGCAGACCCATAACAAGAGGAGGCGGCGGCAGACACATAGAGGGAGCAGAACACACAAGGAGGAGGCAGGGAGGATTGTGCCAGCAGCGAGGACCTCTTAATCAGATCCGACCCACGAGACCTCTTAACTGTAACGTTTGCAAAGTGTTTTTTTTGGGAGTACAGGGGGGCTAGAGCCTTAGTACACAGCTTCCCTGAATGCAGTATACACACTGCATTCAGTGGTGGTGTCACTTTTGAAAGCATCAGGGAGGATGACAGGTCCTCTTCAAAGAGATGGAAAGAAAATACCAGGGAAGATGGAGCATTACAATGATGGCAGACTACAGTTGGGCGCTTCAGAGAGACATTCCAGATGTAACTCACAAGCATAAATATACCAAGAGGAGCCTCACAGGGAAGAAGAATCAATTTTAGTGTGTGTCAGTGAGCTTATTCCACTTAGTAAAAGATTTTCATGAAAAATTTGGAATAAAAAATTAAATTTTATAAGTCTATTTTCAGATATTGCCTTATTTAACATAGTTACCTAAATTGTCAGAATATATGATGTCCAATGTCAAAACGTAGGTCATTTTTGGATTCAGCACATCCAAAAACATAAAGATTATGTGGAAGAACCAAAACAGCTCTTAAAATTTTTTTTTTTTTGCAGACCTGTGTAATTATTTCATTTTTAGGAAAAATATTATCTTTAGTGGTGAGTATGATGAAAGGCACAACATGCACCCCATTTTATGCAAATGTTTTTCTTAGGTCTTGGAAGTTGGTCCAAATCTGGCCTGATTATGAATTTACTGATGATGTCACTGACATTTGTTGGATGTGCTTTATTAATGACATCCTGTTCATCTGGAAAATACTCAACATGCACTTGATCTATTCATTAGTAATTGTTTCAAAATGAAAATGATCACAATATCATGCAACAAAAAACATTCATTTGTTGTAATTTGAAAATATGATTCACCCACCAGTGAAGATGATCGAACCTTTTGAAGTTCGGGTTTGGCACGGTTCGCCGAAAGAGCATATAACGCACCCAGGGCAGGGTACTCAGATCTCAGGCTCAATCTGGGCTGTCACAGGTAGCTACCTGAAGCTGTGGCCCTGGTTGTCAATGGTTAAAATAAAGACAATAAAGTATATAAGTTCGTGATGCCACCTGCAGTACCTGGTGATGCTCACCAGCCCCTCTACAGTCCTCCGATGGTTGATGGTATTGTGGCAATGATGGTATAGTCCCCCGCAGGCAGGACTGGACTGCCGGGGAAGCGAATCTGTGGAAGGAATCAATTTGTGTAGGAAAGGATGCAGCAGAGTCGATAAAATCACTTCACTGGGTACTTTACTGAAAAACCTTTTGTAATTATTACAGTCATTCAATGCAGTAAGTTGTTACAGCAACAAATGGCTACGGGTGCTGCAAGTGGATGGTAGATGGATCCCTCACTGTGTGCCTTTCTTATACTTTCTTTCTTTTGCCTCCCAGTGGCGGTGAAGTCTGATCTCATGTAGATTAATCTGACCTCCGGCTGTTTATCTTAATCTCCCTTGCTCCCGTCGGGTGAATCTTCTGGTGATTACCGCGGGCGACTACCGTGGGTCTGATTCCCCTCTAATGGATGCTTGGGAGTCAGAGCCGTATCTAAAAATACCCCCGGTCAACGGATTTTCTGTGAGCCTTGAAGGTTATCACAGGTGCGGGCTCCGGTACCCGGTTCTCTCCTGTGCCAAACTCTCCGGTTACTTGCCTCCCCAATCTTTCCTTTCTCTGGGATCTGTTCTTTGTCTGTTCCTTGGGTTCCTCAGCCGAGGTAACCCTCGTTCTTGCTATGTGAGCCGGTCCCAGACCCACCGACTATCTCACCGTTCCATTCCACCCAAGGACCAAAGACCTCCTTTCTCCCTCTAAGGGCTACTATATACCCCTCCCGGGGTCCCTCCCACCTGCTGACTAGTGTGGGTTGTGGGTTCTAAGGTTCCACCTACCGTCCATAGTTCCAGTTGCAGTGGGGTGACTACACTGCTTTTATGGGTGCAGTATCCCTTTTGTGGCACCTACCTAGTGGGGCGCCACACATATATTCACAGTATAGATTGGCAAACAATTCACCAAACTTCCGAATCACATTCAAATCAATGGGGGCTGAAATCAAGGGCCTAGAATACAGCTTCAAAGGGGCCCAAAGGCTACCGAATCCAACTTAAAAAGATTTACAGTGGAGCACAGCTGTTTTGGCACAGCCATTAGCTTTCTAGACTATCACTTTCTAAGCTTAAGAGCAACTGTCACCCTGCTTTTGGGTCTGCTCATTAGCCTCACTGCTTCCCCTCCACCTGATTGGTTAAAGTCAGACTTAGCCATGCCCACCCTCTGTGCAGGTATCTGTGATTTGTTACCAGTATGGCAACCAAATTGATGTCAGATTACTGTAAAAATAAATTAATAATTGAAAAAAATTGGTGTGATTTCTCTGTATTTTTGATTCCCAGCCAAGGTAACTAAGGTATCAGGAGGCTGGAATTCTCAGCGTGGTGAGGACCAAGAATTCTGGGCCCTCCACACTAAAAATTGCAGCCACTCCAGAATTGGCACCTCAATGAGAGACACCAAAACTGGCAGTTACCCCACTCTTCCAATTGCCCTGATGCCAGTGGCAGAATGGGTAATAAAGGATTAATGTCAGCTGTGGATTAGCCAGCGAACACCAAGCCCTAGATTGATAATGTCAGGCCTATGTTAGACCCAGCCATTATCAAGCTATTAGTAAGTAGTAAAAACACACAACACAGAGAAAAATAACTTATTTGTAATAAAACACACCAACATACCTGTTTCCCCTCTTTAATACCATGACACATACCCAACGACTGTAATCTACAGCCAGCATGAGATATCCCATGACAAACCATCTTAGCTCTGCTACATCTCGGTGAGTGGAGATGTGTCTGCCCACCGGGAGTAGCGGTCAGACACTGTCAGCTGGCTTTCTGAGCTGAACGGTGACATCAGACAGTTGATCTGAGGACGAGCAGACACAACTCTGCAGAGTCATCAGATGAACTTTCTCATGGCATCATGATCACAGGCACAGCCGCGTGTCAGGGTGAGCCTGTTGCCTCAGGTGAGTTTGCTCACAGGGATGTGTCAGCGCTGCAGATCTTCGAGGGCTCTTGCTGTGGATTATCATTGAACAGCATGTTTGGGCTTAATAAATGGGTGACAGTGGGTTGTCTGTGTGTTTTATTTACAATAAAGTTATTTTCTCCTTATGTTTTATTTCTAATAAAGGATTTGTCTCTACGTCTGTGTTTTTTTTTTACTATTTAGTCACTGAATTGCAATTGTGGGGGTATCATACACGCCTCAACATTACCAAATTAGAGGTTGATAACAGCTGACAATACTAATCTGTCATTAACCCCTTCTATTACCCTGACTTCCACCCAACTAGGGCACCGGTGAAGTGCCAGGATTTGAGCTTCTTATGGAGGTGTCAGTACTGGGGTGGCTGTGGCCTGCTATTTTTTAGGGTAATGAGGACCTTTGAAAGATGACCCTTTCCAGCCTGAGAATACCAGAATCCAGCTGTAGGCTTTACCTTGGCTGGTAATCCAAAATGAGGGGGACATCACAACATTTTTTTCAAACTATTTATAAATAAATAATTTGAAAAAATCAAATGTAGACCTCTGTTATGAATTGCCAGCCATGGTTAAGCCACCAGCTGTGGTCTGCAGGCTACAGCCATCTGATGTGCCCTAGCTTGCCTTTTAAAAATAGGGGGTACTTCACATTGTTGTTTTTTTATTAATTATTTATTTGTAGCTAAATACAAGGCTAAAACACCGTTTAATGCAACATGAAAGGCACTAAAGTGTGCAAGCTGCAATATATAGGGGGTGGGACATTATATACAGTAGCTATGTGAAATCTATTTCTAAATGTATCTATTTTTCATCTATCTATAAATCTATCTCTACTTTCCATCCATTCTTCTATTCTTATTTCTGTATCTATCTATTGTAATAGTATCTATCTATTTCTATCTATCTATCTATCTATCTATCTATCTTACTACTAATCTCAGCCACTCAGCTACTACCAATGATGTACATGTGCTAACAAGCTATGTATATTTGAGAAAAAAGTTTAAAAACTTAGTTTTTTTAAAAAAAACTCAAAATCTTATTTTTTTTCTTTCTGAAGTTCTTGGTACACACATTGGCCAATGTCTGTTTGCTCATCAACTGCGACAAAGTGACTTCAGGTCTGATGAGTCCTACGCTGATATCCCTATCCTCCTTGTCCACCCCCCCACTTCTCAGTGGGCAGACTCCATCTCGACCCTAGATCACCTGTAGGTGATGAGGGTGCAAATTGCAGCATGGAGCCAGCAACTCCATAAGATACAAAACAGAAAAAAAAACTGCACAGCACTCACAGACTAATGTGAACTGGTGCCAGCAGGGACGCTGGGTCAAATAACTAGAAAAAAGTACTCTGCAGCACTCAGCTACTACCAATGATGTACATGTGCTAACAAGCTATGTATATTTGAGGAAAAAATTTAAAAACTTTCGTTTTTTTCAGAAAACTCAAAATCTTATTTTTTTTGTTTTGTATCTTATGGAGTTGCTGGCTCCATGCTGCAATTTTCACCCTCATCACCTACAGGTGATCTAGGGTTGAGATGGAGTCTGCCCACTGAGAAGTGGGGGGGTGGACAAGGAGGATAGGGATATCAGCGTAGGACTCATCAGACCTGAAGTCACTTTGTCGCAGTTGATGAGCAAACAGACATTGGCCAATGTGTGTACCAAGAACTTCAGAATTAAAAGATAAGATTTTGAGTTTTTTGAAAAAAACGTAAGTTTTTAAACTTTTTTCTCAAATATACATAGCTTGTTAGCACATGTACATCATTGGTAGTAGCTGAGTGCTGCAGAGTACTTTTTTCTAGTTATTTGACCCAGCGTCCCTGCTGGCACCAGTTCACATTAGTCTGTGAGTGCTATGCAGGTTTTTTTTTCTGTTTTGTATCCTATGGAGTTGCTGGCTCCATGCTGCAATTTGCACCCTCATCACCTACAGGTGATCTAGGGTCGAGATGAAGTCTGCCCACTGAGAAGTGGGGGGGTGGACAAGGAGGATAGGGATATCAGAGTAGGACTCATCAGACCTGAAGTCACTTTGTCGCAGTTGATGAGCAAACAGACATTGGCCAATGTGTGTACCAAGAACTTCAGAAATAAAAAGATAAGATTTTGAGTTTTTTTTAAAAAACCCTAAGTTTTTAAACTTTTTTCTCAAATATACATAGCTTGTTAGCACATGTACATCATTGGTAGTAGCTGAGTGCTGCAGAGTACTTTTTTCTAGTTATCTATCTATCTATCTATCTATCTATCTATCTATCTATCTATCTATCTATCTATCTATCTATCTATCTATCCATCCATCCATCCATCCATCCATCCGTCTATCTGTCTGTCTGTCTGTCTGTCTATCTATCTATCTATCTATCTATCTATCTATCTATCTATCTATGTATTCTTTGTATGTATCTATCCATCTGTGCATTCATTTGAACAGCTGAAATCTTGAGTAATCACTAAAATCTTAAAAGATTTTAAAATCTTTAAAAAAGTTAGCAGGCCGCAGTCGACCCTGGTGCTTTGCCTTGGCTCTCTCACTGCTATGGTGTGCTGGCAAACATGATAATGGTATTGGAGTTGATGCAAGCTGGGTAACATCAGCTGACATCAAGCCCAGAGGTTAGTAATGCAGAGGCATCAATCAGATAACCGATATACTAAACAAGTCAGTAAGGACACAAATAACAACACCAATAAACATTTTATTTGGAAATTAACGGCAATATATTCCTATTTAAATATTTTTTAAAATAAAAATCAATTTTTTAGAGTCTACCATTCAACCCAACCTCCCGTCAAAAAGCATGTGGAAACTAATTAGAAAAAAAAAATGAAACACAAATAAATCCTGAAGTAGTCCCAGCATATGGAGGGCAAGATCAGTGACTGTATCCCTCATATGGTGGGACAAGCAGTTATTTCTCTGAGGTTGTCTCAGGTCACACTGCAGGTATCACACAGCAGGGAATCTTGCTTTGTGACTTGACTAACCTCTGTGGCATCAGCGCTTGTAATACTAGCTGTCTCGTGAGAGCTGCGATATCGTGCAAGATGTAGCGAGCATATCTGCCAGTATCATGAGACTGCGTGTGAGCAGCGGTGATGTCAGCAAGTGCAGTGCAGTTCAGACTTGCAGGATAGCCCCTGTGTGACCCCTGAAGTCTGAACTGCAGTCATTTGTGTGATGGCAACACTTGTCACACTGCCACCAGTGCATGTATGTCGGCTCTCACAGCATATGGGGAATGCTTTCTGTGAACGTGACCCACCCATATGCTTGTAATAGGGTCAAGGGAGAACTGCAGATGTGGTGGATGGACTCTAGGATTCTTCTTGCCCCCTGACTACCACCACAGAGACTTATAGGGCAGTGGTGGGCAACTCCAGTCCTCAAGGGCTGCAAACAGTGTACATTTTCAGAATTTCCTTAGCATTTCACATGTGGTAATTTAATCACCTTGAACAATGTTAAATAAATCTAGAACACATGCACTCTTTGCAGCTCTTGAGGAATGGAGTTGCTCAGCCCTGATCTACAGGAGAGTGTGTAGTGTCTTGCATTTTCACATCTCACACATCCAGGCCAGAGGTCTGTGGCTTGTTCTCCAGCATCTGTAAGGGAGTTTCAAAGAACCTCTTACTTTTCAGAAACAGTCCAGCACACAAGGAGTGAAGTAAAAAAGCTTTTCTGTAGCAACTTATTTTTTAAAAAGCACATGTTGGTCTAATCTAATCTAACTCCCTGTTGATCCTCCTGGATCACTCCGCTGCATTTGATACTGTGGATCACAAGCTCGTTCCCTCTATGTTCCGCTCTATTGGGCTCAAGGACACTGCTCTCTCGTGTTCTCCTCCTACCTTTCCGACCCTTCATTCACTGTATCTTTCACTGGCTCCTCTTCCTCTTCTCTTCCCCTCCTTTTCTCCTCATGGTTGGGGTTCCTGCGGGTTCAGTCCTAGGTCCCCTTCTCTTCTCTCTATACACTGCCCCTATTGGACAAGCCATCAGTAGATTTGGTACCATCTCTATGCTGACGACACCCAATTATACACATCTTCTCCTGACATCACCTCCACATCACTACAAAATACCATTGATTGTCTGTCTGCTGTCTCTAACATCATGTCTTCTCTCTACCTTAAACTGAATCTGTCAAAAACTGAGCTTCTCATGTTTCTTCCCTCTCCCAATCTTTCGAAACCTAATATTGCCATTTCTGTATGTGGTTCTACCATTACTCCTCAGCAGTACACTTGCTGTCTGGGGTTATATTTGACTCGGATCTGTCCTTCTCTCCCCACATCCGGTTACTCGCTCGCTCATGTCACCTACACCTCAAAAACATCTTTAGAATTTGACTATTTCTTACTATTGATTCTGCAAAAAGTCTAACTGTTGCCCTTATGCATTCTTGGCGCGATTACTGCAATTCTCTACAAATCGGTCTCCCTCTTACTAAACTCTCTCCTCTCCAATCCATCCTCAATGCAGCAGCCAGGATCATATTCCTCTCCACTTCTTCACCAATGCCTCTATACTGTGCCAGTCATTGCACTGGTAGCCAATCTGCTATAGAGTACAATATAAAGTTATCACTCTCACCCTCAAAGCTCTCCACAGTTCTGCACCGCCCTACATCTCCTCCTCATCTCTGTCTATCGCACTACATGTGCACTCCATTCCACAAGTGACCTACAACTGACATCAGCTACAATCCGGACCTCTCACTCCCGTCTCCAAGACTTCTCATGAGCTGCACCAATTCTCTGGAATGGGTTACCAAAAACAATTCAATAAATTCCCAATACCAATAGTTTTAAGCGAGCCTTAAAAACGTATCTCTTTAGACTGGCCTATCACCTCACCTCACTTGTCTAACTATCTTCCCTTTTCCAAATCTGACCTCTTGTGTCATCTGTCTGCACCTGCAGGCTGTCTGTCTATCTGCCCCCATGCATAATATAGCACTTTATCTGTACTTGTACAGATCCCTACCGGTGACTGGTTCATGTAGTGTTACGTGAATCCCCTATTATATTATATTGATAGCTGGACCATAGATGACGGCACTTTTTACCTTTTGTGCCTCTCCTACTTCCTCATAGATTGTAAGCTTGCGAGCAGGGACCTCACTCCTCATGGTGTTTGAATTTTTGCTACTCTGTATATTGTCTCATATTGTTTGTATATGTCCCCTCTGAATTGTAAAGTGCTGCGTAATATGTTGATGCGATATAAATTAAATTATTATTATTATGTTGGTACATGATGTCATTTTCTCATTTATGTTACACAAACACTGAGAATCTTAAAATAGGCGCTTAGAACAAACTATGATAAGTCTAAAGAGACACATACAGTTGTGGGCAAAAGTATTGACACCCCTGCAATTCTGTCAGATAATATCAG
>JARQOC010000004.1:415833296-415862013 GCA_033576535.1 Allobates femoralis | reverse complement strand
TCCTAGAGGGTTTTCTAAGAGATGCTATACTGGAGTATCTGAAGAAAAATAACCTCATGACCCATTATCAACATGGTTTCGTGAGGGACCGTTCCTGTCAAACTAATCTGATAAGCTTCTATGAAGAAGTAAGTTCTGGACTGGACCAAAGAAATGCAGTGGATGTCGTGTATATGGACTTTTCAAAAGCTTTTGATACGGTGCCACACAAAAGGTTGATCCATAAAATGAGGGCAATGGGGATAGGGTAAAATATGTGTAAGTGGGTTAAGAACTGGCTTAGTGATAGGAAACAAAGGGTGGTTATTAATGGAACACTCTCAAAATGGGTCACAGTTAACAGTGAGGTACCACAGGGGTCAGTGTTGGGCCCGCTTCTATTTAATATATTTATTAATGACCTTGTAGGGGGCATACAGAGTAGAATCTCAATATTTGCAGATGACACTAAACTCTGCAGGGTAATCAATACAGAGGAGGACAATTTTATATTACAGGAGGATTTATGTAAACTAGAAGCCTGGGCTGCTAAATGGCAAATGAATGGATAAATGTAAAGTCATGCACTTGGGCAGAGGAAACAAAAGGTATAATTATGTGCTTAATTGTAAAACACTGGGCAAAACTGTCACTGAAGAAGACCTGGGTGTATGGGTAGATGACAAACTCACATTTAGTGGCCAGTGTCAGGCAGCTGCTGCAAAGGCAAATAAAATAATGGGATGCATTAAAAGAGGCATAGATGCTCATGAGGAGAACATAATTTTACCTCTATACAAGTCACTAGTGCGACCACACTTAGAATACTGTGTACAATTCTGGTCTCCGGTGTATAAGAAAGACATAGCTGAACTAGAGCGGGTCCAGAGAAGAGCGACAAAAGTCATTAGAGGACTAAGGGGTCTGCAATACCAAGACAGGTTATTAAACTTGGGGTTATTTAGCTTGGAAAACGAAGGCTTAGGGGTGATCTTATAATAATGTATAAATATATGAGGGGGCAGTACAGAGAACTTTCTAATGATCTCTTTACTCTTAGGCCTGAGACTGGGACAAGGGGGCATCCTCTACGTCTGGAGGAAAGAAGGTTTAATCATAATCACAGATGCGGATTCTTTACTGTAAGAGCAGTGAGACTATGGAACTCTCTGCCACATGATGTTGTAATGAGTGACTCACTACTAACATTTAAGAAGGCCCTGGATGCCTTTCTTGAAAACTATAATATTACCGGTTATATATACTAGATTCTTTGATAGGGCGTTGATTCAGGGAACTAGTCTGATTGCCATATCTGGAGTCAGGAAGGAATTTTTTTGTGGAGCTTAGTGTTGCCACATGTTTTTTTTTTGCCTTCCTCTGGATCAACATGTTAGGCTATGGGTTGAACTAGATGGACGTCAAGTCTTCCTTCAACCTTAAAAACTATGTTTCTATGTAAGACAAATTAAATGAAGATAATAATACCAAAGAATTTGTGATTACAATAATTTTCAGGAAGAAACTTAGTATTATCTGACAGAATTGCAGGGGTGTGAATAATTTTGGTCACAACTGTATAGTATGTAAGTAAGTCCCATAAGGATCAGCAGAGTCCATAAAAATGAGGTACAGGCTATCAAGATAATGGGGTAAAGTCCATTAAGGGCACAGTCCAATAGGGGCTTTGAGGTGTACCCCGAAGGGTCCAGCCTGGCTAATCCAGCATCCGTCGCTAAAATTGGGAAGGGGAAAAATAAAATAAACAAAACAACAGGTCTCGCTCTTCTCAGAACTCCAAACAGTCCTTATCCAACAGGGAAACTCCAGCACAAGTCAGCAACCCAACAATAGGCCTTTTTTAGGCAGTCCTCTTTAATCAGTGGAAAAGGACTTTAGCATCATTCTCAATGCTATCAGGGCTATCAGGGCTGGACGTGATCATTCTACACTGTAGTCCACTGCTGGATGGTCTTGGAAGGTCACAGGGGCTACTGTTCCAGGGGCATTCTCCAACACCTTTTGCCCCTCAGCACACCCCATCATGGCCATTGCTGGAGAGGAGGATAGAGGAATTAGGGGACAGCCACCCCCTCTAGCACACACTGGTGGAACTCAGGCAAGCCTGACAAGACCTTCAGAATCTAGGGCCCCTCTAGGTTTGATGACTGGCTAGCATGGTCAGGTCTAGCCAGCAGGCGACTCTCCATCCTCTCCATGTCGGCCTAGTGCTGCCAGTCTTGGAATCTCTTTGCAATGTCGACACGACTTACGACTACTGCATGCCACTCCTTGCTGCTCTACACCTTCATGAAGGTGACATCTTCCCCAACATAGAGGGTGCGGAGCTGTGAAGGCAGATAATCACAGGGTGGACTAGTATACGTAGCACCTATCCCCAGTCCTGTCTTCGACTTGGAATCCAATCCTCTATTCTGTAAGGTCAACAACTGGCTCTGGGTACATTGCTCCTCCATGGCATTACACTTAGGTCCCTGCAACCACTCTTGGGTGAGGGTATCTGAGAGCCTAATTTCTTCAAGAAATGACAAGGCCCAACATGGTTCATGCCTATAAGGATACTTGCTGGGAGGGGTGAGGGGGCCCCACTTAGCATTCTCCCAGTCAAAGCCCTCTGGCGAGGGTGCTACAGAAGGCAGGGAAAAAGGGGCCTCTGACACTAATACCTTCTCCTCATCCTTCTCTTCAATTTGATGATCCACCGGCTGCAGGTTTAATAAGGTCAGGCATGCTGCAGGATTCTACCTCTGACCTGTAGTGGCCTGACTCCTGGCTGGCATACAGAACAGCTGACCTCTGATTCTGAGCTGCATTTCGGTGTGACCTCTTCAGGCATGCGGGATTAGCACTGGATCTTGACCTCGCTGCATATCAGGCCCAGTCGCACTCCAGCTAACATATGTAGAAATCTTCTCTATGGGCTGTTTTGACTATGGTGAAGCATCCTTAATCCCTGGAGTGGTGAGGAAGAGCACGTCCACTCATCTCTTGGGGTGGATCTATCAGGTCTCCAAAGTGCGGACCGCAGGCACACAGTAGAATAGTGTTGCTGAGTTGTATGGCAATCTCAAGATGGCGCTGGCCTCTGCAGTGAAGTGTCTTTCCTTTGCCTACAGCCTTGCCTCTTCGAGCACCAGGATATTATTGTTTGCCCAATCTTGTTGCCTAACTCGCTATTAAACCCTCCATGGTGTAGGCTGCAGAAAGCGCATGATTTACAAATCTCATTCCCCCTGCCACATTTAACACCTGCACCTGTGGTTTGGGGGGAGTATATATTGAATCCTGAAAAATTCGAAGTAGAAATAAAAAAAAGAAAATATTTTTTTCAGATCACCACCAGTTCATCTGGAATGTTGAATAAGGCAAGTGAGCAATGCACAGACAGGTTCAAGATTACTGCTTTAATAACACAACTGTGCAAATGCCAAAAATATGTATTCCAAACCTATGGAATGAAATTAAATAAAGGGATTACATATTTTCAAGAAATAATATCCATAGTATACTGTTTTATTACTGTTAACAGACTATTAAGACCATGTATGTTAAGTAGAGATGAGCAAACCTTTTGTATATTTCGTTTTGGCTCTGTTCGCTAATTGTGCATATATTTGATGACTTGTTCAGTGAACAGTTTGCCGAACCTCTGAACCCCATTCATATCAAAAGGAGGCAAAATCAAGGGCCTTGAAAACACCTTCAAAGGGGCCCAAAAGCTGCCCAAACACAGCTCAAACAGTTTTACAGTGGAGCCCCACTTTTTTTGCACAGAAATTAGCTTCATAAAGTATTACTTACCAAGCATCAGGGCAGTTGTCACCATGCTTCTGGAGTTCCAGACTCCGTCATGAAATACAACCTAAAATTTCCCAAGAAAACCACCAACCCAGATCAGGAGGCAGAGGAATTGAGCATCACTGCTTCCCCCCTCTTGATTGGTTAAAGTCAGATTGAAATTGCCCATCATGTTTGCTGGCATCTGTGATTAGATGCCAGTATGGCAAACAAAGTGACGTCAGATTACTGTAAAATAAAATTGAAAAACTGGGCATGTGCTTTGCATATTTTTGGTTGCCAGCCAGGTACAACTAGGCAGCTGGGGCCGGAATCCTTGGTGTGGAGAAGCCCAAGCATTCTTGCCTGTCCCCCCCATGCAAATTGCCGCCAGCCTAGAAAATTCTGCATTCATTAAAAGCACCAATTTCTGGAGCTGTACCAGCCTCTTCCAGCTGCCCTATGGAGTTGAAAGACTAGGTAATAAAGGGGTTAATGCCAACTACATATTGTCAACTGGCAGTAAGCTGGAGGTTCCTAATGTCGGGCTAATATTAGATCCGGCTATTAGGAACCTCTGAGTAAATAGTAAATAATATATCAGACAGACAAAAATAATTTTATTGGGAAATAGAATATAAACACAAGCCTCATTCTGAACTTTATTTATTTCTCAAAAACCGTTCATGATCCTCGGCGATGCCTTCTCACAGCGGGATCAGAAACTGTATGAATTCTGGCTATCACTGTGAACGGGGTGATGTCACAGTCAGGTTCACTTAAGGTCACAGCTCAGCCTTCCCAATGTAGCTGACCTGACTGTGACGTCACTTCGCTCACAGTAGCCAGTCAGCTTCTGTTTTTTGCCACTCCACCGGCAAAACCTGACGGGGACTTTATTCATTGATTATAATAAAGTTGTGGTTTGAAACCACTTGTGCTGCCCCACCAGGTTCACTGACAGAATAAGCATGTGCACATACATTTTTATTAACCTTTTCAGGGAATTAGATAAGGCAGAAGCCCTTCTTGTGAGGCGGTGTACTTCCTCACAATCATGGCTGACCTAAAAGCTGACACTACACTCTATCACTTCACTGGAAAATGCAGAAAGTACATGAATACCTCAGAGTTAGATTACTAAATATGCAAAATGTGCTGCAAATGTGCAGCCGTGTTCACACAGTACATATTTGCTGCGTATTTAGGGAGTATTTTTTGCTGAAGACATGGGACTCTTCTGTATTTTTGGTCACCAGCACAGGTACAAAAGGCAGATGCGGGCTGCTATCTACTCCAGTTTTACCTGGCTGGAAATAAAAAATATAAGGGAGCCCTTTTTTTTTTAATTATTTTTTTATGTAGGGCTTCACCATATTTTTGATTGCCAGCCAGGTACAATTAGGCAGCTGGGGCTGGAACCCTTAGCATGGGGAGGCTTAAGCGTTCTGGCACAATGCTGTGAATTGCAGCCCACGGCCACTCTAGAAAATGGTGAATTTGTGGAAGCGCCACTTGTGCTATGCCCCGTCTCTTACAGCTGCCATGTGGAAGACTGGGTAAATAAAGGATTCCTAATCTTGGGCAAATGTTAGATCCGGCCATTAGGAACCTTAAAATAAGTAGTAAATATGGTACTTTTTAGATTTTTTTTTACTAACATATATCTGTTACTCATAGGTCCCTCAATACATAGTATAATTTCAACAAGAAAATAAATTATTATATTTTTCTGTAATGTACCACTTTGAACTTTATTAAAAGAAAAAAATTATGCCACATGTTATGAGCCATATTTGAATTTCTCCTTACTCAGTACATATATCTAATAGTTTGTATCCCAGGCAATTATGCAAATTTTTCCTTTTGTTTTATGTACTGTAGATTGCAGTGTTTTTTATTTTTTATTATTCATATTTTTCTTTTTCTTTTTTTAAACCAATAAACATTTTATTCAACTTTTTCAAGCAGTAACAATTATTCAGGTACTTAAGATGATGTATTAGTATTCTGTACAGTAGAATAAAGTTACTTTAGGAATACATGGGGGTGGTAGGAGAAGGAGGAGCAGAAGTGGGGAGAATAAGGGGGGAATTAAGATTTGGGAGAACAAACAAGGGAATAAAAACACAGCCAATAAACATGACACCATAAGAGAAGTTAAAAAACCAAGTATGTATACATCATTTCACAGGTATACAGATACTACTACTTGCTACTATCTGAAAACTCATGTATCTAATCATATCCTGTGTGATACTGTCTGCTGAGCTGTGTATCTAATCATATGATACGCCTACTACAAATTGGAAATTGTCTGACCTAATCCACTCCCTGACTCTCACTCTGCATGTCTCTGATCTGCACAAAACATTTATCCTCTGCCTCTATGGTGTGGGACAGCCTCCCTGCTGTTTGATTAGCTAAATTATGTCCTTTCTCCTGTTAGTTATACCACCCTGCTTGTTCTGTGTAACATACACCCCTCCTGACCCTCCCCTCTGGTCCGCTGAACTCACTTTCTTGACTCTTAAAATTGTATTTAAATGATTCCTGGAAGTCTTCTGCACCGTGGTCTCCTCCGTGTCATCTCAAGTGTCTCTTAAGTGTTCAGAAATATCCCAGAAATAACACTGAACTAACCAGAAGGTACCAGATATACCCGTCAGCTGTCTCTGTTACTTCACTTTCAACTAACACTTTCACCATGCTTGCCTATGCCCTAACAGTAACTGCTTCACTAATTTTTACCCTCTTCCACTACCCCCAAACCCCATCACTCCCAACACAAAGATTTATCTCACCATTGCTCTTACCTCCCCACCTTACCTCCTCTGCTGACCTGCTTCTCAATCTCACACCTCTCCTGTAGAAACACAAAACAAGCCGCCCACTCTCATTCTCCCAACTGCTTGCTCTCTCTTTGCTTCTCCTATCAGCGACATATCTCCCAACCCAGGACCTCCACAGCCGACATTACCCATTATTCCTTCTTCTTATCACCCCACACCTGCAAGAAACAGCCGTAATCTTTTAAATATAAAACCCATTCCCCTGACTCCCTCTCCACCGCCCCTCTCTCTGGAGCACTCTGGAATGCCCGTTCCATCTGTAATAAACTCCACTTCATTCACAACCTCTTTACCTCTCACAAACTATCCTTCCTGGGCCTCATAGAAACATGGCTAAAACCCTCCGACATGGCCTCTCCTGCTGCACTGTGCTATGGCAGACTTCATTTCTCCCACACACCTCGCACTAGCAACAAACATTGTGGAGGAGTGGGTCTTCTTTTTTCTAGCAACTGCACTTTCAACCCAATTCCTCCTCCTTCCTCCCTTATCCTCTCTGCCTTTGAAGTGCACTCCGTCCGTATCTACTCTCCTTCCAACCTCCAAGTGGCTGTCATATATCGACCACCAGGCTCAACCACTATGTTCTTTGACCAATTCTCCATCTGGCTTCTTCACTTTCTCTCTGTTGACATTTCCAACATCATCATGGGTGACTTCAAAATCCCCATTGATACCAACCAGTCAACAGCCTCCAAACTCCAGTTACTGGCTTCATCCTTTAGCCTCTTTCAATGGTCATCCACAGCCACACACACAGATGGACATACACTAGACCTCATCATTACCCATCTCTTCTCCCTAACCCCACAACCTCCCCTCTACCCCTATCTGACCACCATCTACTTACCTTCTCATCGTTGTCCTCCTCACCATAAACCCATGTCCACCAACTCGAATACCCTTGCAGAAACCTCACACAAGTTGACACTCACATACTCTCTTACTCTATTCTACCACTATCCTCCATATCCTCACTCCACGACAAAGATATTTCCACTGCTTTCTACAATTTTACACTCACAGCAGCGATTGATGCAGTTGCCCCTCTTGTTCACGCCAGAACACGATGAATCAACAGACAACCCTGGCACACATGTGGTGCCCTGCTCACACAGGTAGCCATTGCCTTCCCTACTGCACAGCTGGGTTTTCATAGCAGGTACCTACTACATGCAACACCTTCCACCCGACACAGGAAGGGGAGCTATACTCACTGACTTTAGGTGAGGTTCCCTATAAATACTGCTGCTGGGGGAGGAGTGTGCAGACACTAGGAGAGTTGCAAAGACATCCTGGTGATTGGTGCCGCGGTTAGGCCCGAACCAGTGACCTGTAGTGGCCCTTCTACGCCGAGCCAAGCCTAGGAGTGGGGACAGAAGGCAAGGAGCAGAGCCAAGGGAGTGAGAACCCGGTGGAGGTTTGCCTAAGGAGTACCGGACTTTGGGGGTCAGCACCTGCAGGATTACTCGTACTTCAAGACTGCAGAAAATCCCCGTCACACCGTGGAGACTTCAGTCACCCAGTCCCCCTGCAAACCTAGAAAGAGGGAGCAAGACACCGTAGTGTGGAGTAGCACCTCAGTGATCAGAGAGGGTAACCCATGGACCGCGCAGGAGGAGAGAGTAAAGACCAGAGAACGTGAGGAGGCCAGTCGTGTTGCATACAGACAGGGCTTCAGAGACAATAGGAACCTGAGGAGGCCTTATACCCACTTGCTGTGGAGACTCACTGTGCACCTGGTCACCCGACAGTGCTCTGGATGTCTTTACCTGTGAATACCACCAGTAAAAGGTAAAAGAGACTTCTTCAGAGTGTGTGCGTTATTCCTCTCCATCCCCAACCTTCCTATAGACTGCCTTACTGCTTCTTACACTGACCACAAGTCCCACTCCAAGCTGCCCCTTTACTCTACGCTGCCCCGGAGGTCCAGCTCCACTTGTAGGAGCTTTACTACGCTTGCCGCAATACCGTAGCCCTCCGGAGGACTGTTGCGGCGCTGGTGACCCATCACCAGGTACTACAGGTGGCGTCACGTGACAACAACTAATTCTTATTCCCTGTACATTACCCCTTATCGAAGTGTCACCCAGGCCACGGGCCCAGGCGCTGCCATCCCTGACATCCCCGGAAACACCCACCGAGCCTGATACCCGAGTACCCCAGGGCCTGGGGCTCGACTCACAGACACCACTAAAAAGCTGCAGTCTTCATTCACAAGAAGACTATACAGCATTTAAACAAACACTTCTCAAATTCAAGTCAGCACTTACCACCACTAAACAGAATTACTTCATTACCCTCATATCCTCTTTGTCCCACAAACCCAGGCAGTTATTCAACACATTTAACTCCCTCTCCACCCCACTGCCCCCCCCCACTTTGCGCATCTCTACAGAAGACTTCGCAACACACTTCACCAACAAGATCGATCACATCAGAAAAGTCTATGCTACCCAACCATCACAACCCCTATGTATACCAGACCACTCCCCTCCCCCACTTACCCTCCTCCCCTCCATCACTGAAGGAGAATTTGCACACCTTTTCTCCAAATCACACCTCACCACTTATGCATTGCACCCCATCCCATCCCACTTCCTCCCCAGCCTCACCACCATGCATATCGCAGCCCTAACGCACCTCTTCAATCTAACACTAACCTCCAGTACCTTTCCTTCTGCTTTCAAACATGTAACAATTACACCTGTCTTGAAGAAGCCATATCTCGACCGAACCTCCACATCCACCAAGGAATCAATGGTGCTCTATAAATAAATAATAATAATAACAATACAAAAACTGAATTTCAGGGAATATTAGATAATGATGCTCAATGTGAAGTACTTCACAGGGCCCAATTCTTCTCAATATTGGTTCTATGTGGAAGACTTAAAGCAAGAATTGATTCATATTGGTGATCTGTATTCATTTTGTCTATCAAATCAGCCAAAGTAGGTATCCTGGGCTTCTTCCAACATAGTGCCAAACATTGTCTAACTGCAATAACAATATGAAATACAGGTCGTAAAGGTAAGGGAAGGTCTATGCCAATGTTAAGCACATCTAGGTGGCCCGAGAGTTTTATACTAATAACCTTAAGGGTACCTTTACACGCGCTACATTTCTAGGGTGGCTACAGGTAACTTACTGGTTGCAGTGAAATCATGGAGACAAGGTTCTATCTTGTTGCTGCGTACAAATGGAATAATCTCTCCATGATTTCACTGCAACCAGTAAGTTACCTGTAGCCACCCTAGAAATGTAGCCGCGTGTAAAGGTACCCTAAGAGAGTTAATGAGATCCTCCATTGCACCCCACAATGTCATATTTTTCTTTTCTTTGTATATCTTTTGATATTTGAAAGGATTGCCACATGTCCTTTTCAGTACTTTATAATTGGTAGCAATATTACATTTTATATATGCTTTGGGTCTCCAATACTTACCTCATATGTTATCACATGTTTTGCTTATAATTATGACTATACCACCTCCAATTTAGGCATTACTCTGGTTCATTCCATTCCCTCCCAAGATGGCTAACCAGAATATATTATATGTGATACATATTTTGGAGTATGAGGCAGAGAAGTAGAATATCACAGCAAAATGAATCACGGCTAGTAAAATTATAACCATACATTATACTTTTATTTGGGACCATATCTTTCATATCCTCGCCAATATTCTGTTCTGTGACCAATTGTTGATCATATTGTCTTGCATCCTTACCTTGCTTGTACACTTATTCCTTCCTAACTGTGTTTCTGTATATCCATGTGTTTGTAGTCTTTTGACAATTCCCTTCTTTTGTGCCCTGCTTGTTTGGTGTATTTATGTATATGTTTTTAATATCATAATAATCAAATGTGCCCATGTCAAATAAAGGAACTGTGAAGGGAAGAGAGCTCAATAGGGTTTTATCTTTTAAAATGCACGATACAGTCAAAAGGTTGCTGCTCACCTGGACTAGTTGTGTCACCCACAACTAGTATAAACGTGAAGAATGGCTGCTGCAGGGTCCACACGCCACCGATATCCATGGTAAACAATGGGAGAGATGAGTAGGACAATGTTACTCAGACCGGCGCTATTCATAGAGGAGACGGTGAAACAGTAGTAGATGTCAAAGTAGCTTTTATTACATCTGAAATGTTTCAGAGTCTAATCCTGACTCCTTCCTCAGTGAGCCAATAATGCATTTTCTTCCTGCGCTTTGCGCGATGTCTTCTGCTCCCCTACCGGGCTGCAGCGAGCGCGGCACTGTCAAATGGTGCTGTTTAAGGTCCTGTTAAAGGTCCTACAGTTCCAGCAAGAGAAGCAATCAGCGTGGGAACGCGGCGAGGTGAGTCAAAAGCATGCCGAAAAAGGCGCAAACAATTAATATGGTCATTCTGCAAAATTATGGACCATGTGAACGGATTTCAGAAAAAGCCATGACTTTTGCTGGGACTCATTACGGGGCTGCGTTTCACTGCATTTATGCAGTGCTAAATAGCGCTGCGTAAATGCAGAATTACGCTACGTGTGAACGTAGCCTTATATTTAGTTTGCCTTAATGTTTATTTATTATTAGGCTGGGGTCACAGTTGGCATGAGCTTTTTTAGTGACTCATGCGTTTTTGCATGCATTTTACCATTTCTGCATGAGTTTTTTAAGGTGTGTGATGGCTCCCTGCATTTTTGGCTGCGTTTTTAAATCCGCACCAAAAAATAGTACATGCACTATTTTGTGTTGCGTTTTGAAAAACGCATGCGTTTTTATAACATGGGCCCCTATGGAAAACGCATGCAAAAACGCATGTACAATTAGTACCCTTTAGTACCATTCAAAAACGCATGCGTTTTCCATAGGAGCCCATGTTAAAAAAACGCATGGGTTTTCTAAAACGCTTGCGTTTTTTTAACATGGGCTCCTATGGAAAACGCATGCGTTTTTGCATGTTACTAATTGTACATGCGTTTTTGCATGCGTTTCCCATAGGACTCCATATTAAAAAACGCATGGTACTGTCACACATGCGTTTTTGCTATTAGGGCATGCGTTTTTTAACATGGGGGCCTATGGGTGTGTTTTTTTACATGCGCTTTTGAAAACTGTGACCCTAGCCTTATTCGGGATATTTTGTAGGAATTTAGTCCCAGGAATGGTTCAGGTAAAACAGTCACTATATATTGAGTATAATTCATATACTCAACCGGCTTTATCATTTTATTACACTTCTAATTGGCATTTGTCTCCATTGTATTGGTATTTCCCTCTAGATCCCTTTAAACTGTCATTGCGCTGCTCTATGTTTCCTAACCCTAATAAACTGTATCACAAAGAAGAAGCTAACATACTAGAATTATTTGACCAAGCAAAAGTGCTGTGCAGACCGGACATATGTCTACTGGAAGAATGTTGGATTAGATCCATAGTCTGGCGCCCCTGCTGACTATTGACTCATTACACACTTCAGACAGATTTAAAACCTGCTGTTTTTTAGACTAACTGTAAAGATTTCTCACATCTCAATCTTTAGGGATCTAGGCAGTGAATTCTTAATCAACAGATACTGGCATGTTCAACTTTAGCATTGCCACTGGCAAACCACTTATGTTTTTTGTCTCTCAGAGGAGCTAAAGTGCATTATTCGGCTTGAATCACTTATTTAAAATTCACTTCCAAATGGCTAAAACATAACTTTGAACTCTGGAAATGTAATGTGTAATAGAACGGATAGAGCTCAAGCAATGTTAATTACAAATCTAAGGCTGGGGTTCCACATAAGCCCTCAGTCCGTTTTTGGCTTCAGTTTTCTCATTTTTTTTTCTAAGTCCAAAAACTGACAGAAAAACGGATTGGATGTAATAAACACCCTGTCTGTTTTTCTCTGGAGCTCCAAACATTGCCCTGTCCGTTTTTGAGTCAAAAACGTTGCATGCAACGTTTTTGGCATCATTTAAAAGACGCATGCGTTTTCATGCGTTTTTTTAACATGGGGCCCTATGGGAAACGCATGCGCGAACGCATGCAAATGCGCACTTGCGTTTGCGCATGCGTTCGCGCATGCGTTTTTTTAATGAAAAGTCCAAAAACGTTCAGGAGTGCAGGAGGCTCAAAAAGCACCCAGAAAAAAAACGGATTGGTGATGAAAATCACTTCCAAAAACGGACTTCTATGTGGAACCACAGCCTAACCAGCAAATGGGATACATTTGATTAATCAATGTTGCTTTTTGTGCCTGTTTCCTTCTAATGTAATGCAAAACGTCAGGAACCAAAAGTCAGTGCTGAAACCAGAGTTTCCTACTTAATCCTATAGAGATAGAAACATGGTTTGCTAATAAAAAGCAGCAACAGTGACTTAATACAAGAAACTACCTTAGAAGTACACTACAGCTCAAAAGTTGGGGTCAATTAGAAATTTCCTTACTTTTGAAAGAAAAGCACATTTTTTTTCAATGAAGCTAACATTAAATGAAACAGAAATACACTCTATACATTGTTAATGTGGTAAATGACTAGTGTAGTTGCTAACTTCTGGTTTTTAATGCAATATCTACATACTGTAGGTATATAGAGGCCCATTTCCAACAATCCAGTGTTTTAATGGTACATTGTATTTGCTAACTGTGTCAGGCTAGGGTCACACATAAGCCCCTGGTCCGTTTTTGGCTTCATTTTTGTCATTTTTTTTTCTAAGTCCAAAAACTGACAGAAAAACGGATTGGATGTAATAAACACCCTGTCCGTTTTTTTCTGGACCTCAAAACATTGCTCTGTCCATTTTTGAGCCAAAAACATTGCTAGCAACGTTTTTGGCATCAGTTAAAAAACGCATGCGTTTTTTTAACATGGGGCCCTATGGGAAACGCATGCGTTAACGCATGGCACATATAAGCACCTGCGTTAACGCATATGCGTTTTTAATGAAAAAATGACTAAGTCCAAAAACGTTCAGGGGTGCAGGAGGCTCAAAAAGCACCCTATAAAAAACGGATTGGTGATGAAAATCACTTCCAAAAACGGACTTCTATGTGTGACCCCAGCCTCAGAAGGCTAATGGATGTTTAGAAAACCCTAGAAAACCCTTGCACAAGTATGTTAGCACAGCTGAAAACGGTTTGACTTATTAGAGAAGCTATAAACTTGACCTTCCTTTGAGCTACAGTAGTTGAGAATCTGGAGCATTACATTTGTTTGTTCTATGAAACTCTCAAAATGGCCAGAAAAAGAGAATTTTCATGTGAAACTCGACAGTCTATTCTTGTTCTTAGAAATGAAGGCTATTCCATGCGAGATATTGCCAAGAAACTGAAGATTTTCTACAACAGTGTGTACTACTCCCTTCAGAGGAGAGCACAAACAGGCTCTAACCAGAGTAGAATGAGAAGTGGGAGGCCCCGCTGCACAACTGAGCAACAAGACAAGTACATTAGAGTCTCTAGTTTGAGAAATTGACGCCTCACAGCTCCTCATATAGCAGCTTCATTAAATAGTACCCGCCAAACGTCTGCAATGCTGTAATTGCTGCAAAGAGAGCATACTTTGACGAAAGTAAAGTTTGAAGGAGAAAATTATTATTTCAAATAAAAATCATTATTTCTAACCTTGTCAATGTCTGGACTATATTTTCTATTAATTTTGAAACTTATTTGATAAATAAAATTATGAGTTTTCATGGAAAGCACAAAATTGTCTGGGTGACCTCAAACTTTGGAACAGTAGTGTACTTTTTAAGACTTCTTTCCATTAATCTTTAGGTTTTGTTCAGATGTGGCAAATTTTTAGTGCCACTTGTGTACAGTACAATTTATATAATATATAGCAAAGTTTCTAAGCATAAGTGAAAACTGTACTGACATGGAAAGATCTCTATGTAGGGAGGTACCTGTCACTATTGGATTTGACTTAAGCATCATCTTATACGAATCAAGGAAGCTATTACTAAGATCAAATATGGTAGTATTATGTTTAAAATATCATGGTTGGAATACCAACCCACTAATAATAGAATATTGTACTCTTAGGGATGACGAACCAAACTTTATAGTTCTACCGAACCAGACTTACAAAAAAATATAGTTCAGGTTCAGAGTTTGGGCTTAATATCAAAGCATTGCAGAGCTAGCCTTGCTGTGCTTTGGCCCATTGTGCCATTCAAACACCGTAGCTGCTTGCACGGCCGAGTAAATCAGTTTATCGATGTAGTAGTTCCTCCTCAATGACGAACCTGCACTCCCTCTCCTTGAAGAGCTACCTTATGGCTGCATGCAGGTGAGTGCCAACTGCGTCATCAGTGATTCCAATGAGGTTGGTCAAGTTGGTCCACAACATACTTTATATAAAGTCCAGCTGAAGCCCTAACCCAAACTTCCACAGGCCATTCACCCTATTCATGTTATCAAACACATTTATTTTCTGGTTGTTGTCATTTTTAAAAAAAAACAGTTCCAGTGACATGGCAGAAGAACATTGTCCTCTGCTGTCTTACTATGTTTTGTTAGCTAAAAAGCTTGTACAGAAAGTGTACATTAATAAGCTCTCATGTCTTTATTAAGTTTCTGCTATTGGGTGGAAAACAGTAATCTCATACTTCCCACTGGAGACTAGAGCTTTACACCTGTACATATCTTCATGATTGTTTACCTGCTTGTACGAATCTACCTGCCATAGTATAACTACATTGCATTTGCTGTTTCAGAATAGACAATGTCACTTTTTCAGCATAATGTCTAATTTAACAAATGTTTCTATTTTACTGTGTTGTATTGATACTGTCTGGTGCTTGCCTCTGTCATTTCCTCATCCCAGCACGTGAAGTACCTACATAGCCTGTCTTACAACTAGCTGTGTATATTTGCCTTTCTGTGCATGTTGTATTGTCTAGGCTTTACCTGTCTTGGCCTTCTCATGCACAAAGTGTTGCACCACTGAAATGTTCCAGAAAATGAAGTATTTCTCAAAGAAAATTATTCCAGGTACAATGTTTTGTTATATATTTTTTGTTTGAGTATTGAAGCTGGGACAAACGAGAGAAAAAAATGCAATTGGATAGTCAACAAATACTCTAAAATGGGCCAGACAAATTGTTGGCACTCAACTCAATTTTTGGTTGCAAACCATTGGAATAAGAGCAAAACTTCTCTATGTCTCTTGTATTTGAAAGGTGCCTTTCCCAACAGCATTTTAGATTTCTCCACAGTGTCAATTTGACACATTGCTAGACTACTTCAGAATTTTGCAAGCATTTTGTTTCCAAGTCCATTCTGGGTGCTTCGTGAAGCATTTTTGGATCATTGTCCTGCTTGAAGATCCATGGCTAGGATGCAAACTCAGCTTTCGACACTGGGCACTACGTACAACCCAAAATCCTTTGTAAACTTCGATTTCATGATCCTAAACACAGTTAAGGTTCATCAGAAATTTAACTGTAAATTTTTGAACCTCCACCAGAATTCACGTAGGTTCTGTGTTCTATCTTTGTAGGCCTCCTTCCTAGTAAATGGGCAATCGTAAACTACTCGGAATCGCTAGTATCCGACGAGTCTGAGTCCATGACTCGCTATTCGTTGCGAGTCTAGCGATTCCAATGTTAATGATGGGGAACAGTATTGCAGCTGATTCCTCTGCTGCCAGACCTATAAGGGTGGAGAGGTGGATTTTCAGAAAAAAATACGTGGGCTATCGCCGTATTTCTGGAACTCAGCCGAACCCACAGGCACGACGGGTGCCCCCAACCCCAGGTGCCTAATTTGTACCTGGCCGGAACACAAGATATAGGAGCCTTTTTTTTTATTATTTCATGATTTCATGAAATAATTTAAAGAAAAATCGTGGCTCCGCGCAATTTCTATGTCTATCCAGGTACAGCTAAGCAGCTAGGGGCTGAATCCGCAGCGCAGGGAGGCCCAAGCTTTCTGGCACCCGCTCAAATTGCAGCCCGCAGCTGCAGAAGATTCATTGAACGCATCCTCTCGCTGACCCGCTTTTTCAGTGCTGTGCAGTGCTCACTGTAATAATGAGTTAAGGCCAGCTTTGTATATCATGCCTAAGCGAAATTATGGAGGCCTACGCAATATTAGACATGACCGCCATGATGGACTAGTGTAGTCTAGGCAATGATGATCCTAGGTGATAAGACCATCACTATAAGTAAACAACAGCACAGAGGGTACTAAATGATACATCATTGAACTGTTTGTCAGCCTGCTGTCATTAGATTACATAGCAATAACATACTGACAGATTCCCTTTAAAAAGGTTACCTTTTCATTTTCTTTTTCTGGTGGTTGCTAACATGGCAACTACCTGCCTATTGTACTCTACGTGTGCATTTGATATGGTTCTGCTTTTAATGCATTCAGGAGGCCGTAATGGCACAGCGAATTAAAAAATGTAGAGTAGGACTGCCCCATCTGAGAATGCCGTGACGTGGCGGGGTAGCTCAAAGAATTGATCAATTGTTTGCCAAATGTCTCAGTTTAAAGTACAGTTAGAAATTATGTGCACTTGCACTTTTTGTATTGCGTGCTAACCTTAGGCAGCCCTGGCTTCTTGGCTTTTTTAACTGCTATTGTACTCTGTATTCACTGACCACTCCTGTTGGTGGCTTAGTTGCTTAATGTCAACAGGGCAGCTTTTATTCTTCTGGTCTGCTCTATCAAAAGGGCGCAACTGCTACAATCATGCTTGTTGACTGCCTGCTTCCACCAGTTAATCAATGGGAAGCCAGCCGTCAATCAGCATTACATTGGCAGTCACAGCCTGTCAACAAAGCCATGTGGAAAAGAAGCCAGTGCTCTGTCAATGTTACATTAGCAGAAGCCATTGAATCGCTGGCAGGAGTGGCTCTGTACTGGCAGAGATCATTAACAGTTACCTGCCTGTTGAGTTTATTGTAAAAGAAAGGAAATTAACGTATTACCCCTTTCAGCTTACATTTGTAGTGATTAGGCATTTGTCTGGTCTAGTTATACAACATGAGTATTCAGAATTTTTGGAATAATATTTTGACGCTAGCTATGGTTAATACATGTTTATGCAGACTGGCTATTTCATAAGCTATATAAGACTGTGGACAGAGACATCAGACATACTTCTTTATAAACACAGTCTACATTAACAAAAGGCCAAATACTGCAAACCTTTGCAAATTTCCTTTATTTTCTTTTTCATCTGGTTTGCTTCCTTCTCCTTAGAAAAACATTTCCTGGGGATTTTATTATTGAACGATGCAACATCCATTTTGACACATTTCAGAAGGAAAAGAATTACGTTTTGAAATGCAACTGAATTAGTGCCCCATATTTGCTTGAATGACATGAAATACTTGTTTCTACGGAACATGAACATTTTGTGAAATACGTTAAACGTTTATTTAATGCAATACTGGACAGAAACATAATCTTAATGTTGATTCAGTTGGGACACAGTTTGTCCCCTCTAAAGTTCAGGACAAAGTCACACAAACATTATCACAATCTGATCATTTAGTTGTGGTAAAGATTTTTAGTATATTTATCATACCTCGGTTTCAGGACTCGATCTGTTGACCTCTTGGTTCGTGGACAGTTTTCTTCCCTGATGAGCCTTGTCTATCTCTAGATAACTGCTGGTGGTTCTCTTTTCTTTGATTTTTTTTATCATTGCTTTGCTGCAAGTCTACTGTTTATCACTTTTTTATATTGTCTCTGCCCTATCACAGATTGGGTGGGGCTATTTATACTCCCTTTACACCAGCCTTCTTTGTTGGCTATATTTTCTAGAAGGATTTCAGCTAAACAGTTCCAGCCCTGCACTGATAGGCAGAGACAAGTTGTGTTACTGCTCTGTGTTTTCTCATTCACCTTCCCAAAATCTTTCCTCTGTCCTTAGTTAAGTTGGATGGAGGTTTCCCTAGCTTTCAATTATTGTTCTCCTTTTCCCCTTGTGCACTTGCTTTAAGTTTCCTCACTTTGAGTCCCTGTTTACTTCTTCACATTTTTCCTATCATTGTTAATTGTGCATAGAGGTCTTGCCCCTGGCTCTTTAGGAGAAACAGAAACAAGTCCATGTTCTTTCATGGAGCCAGGTCCAAATTGTGGTTTTTAGTTATGTGACTAGTGATATTCTGGTTTGTACAAGAACCAATAGAGTGTGGATGCATCTGCAGTGTTGTAGGCTTTATTTATTCCCTTATCTTTGTTTGAGTAAGTAAGTGAATAACAATATTCTTTAAATTTTTCATTGAGCCTGTAAATATTATGCAGTATGTATTTTGTACTAGGCTGAGAACACCAATGAGACTTTTTATTGTGCTAATGACTGATATTTAACTATTGATGGACAACTACAGACAACTCAGTATTGCTTTGGTATGTAATTGTCACTACATTGATAAAATTAGTTGTGGTACAAAACGATGTCTTATTCCAGAGAAATCCATGGTTATATGTGAATGAGTTCTTCCAGGCTATGGGTTGGATACTTATCAGCATGAGAATCTGACCCTAGGACTTATTTTAAATAAAAACTGCAATATTGTTGCAATACAACAAAGCTGTGAGATGAAGTTGCTAAAATGTTAGTAAGAATACAAAGTTATTTTGTTCTTAGCTAGTTATATGTTTTTATGCATCTTTTAATTAAAATAATCTGGAGGAAGATTCTCATGACTGTAACAGCTCATTTACATAACAATATGGATTTCTCTGGAATAATATATCAAATTGCAGATATCAAGGTATCATTTTATTCAGCTTCCTATGACCTACATGCTCATATAGATGGCGTAGGAGGGTTGATCTAGTCTTAATGGGAAGAGTTTAATGGCAGCGCATGCTTGTGACACTAGTCAGTAATGTAACATTGATACTACATGGACAAGTTTTGAGGCAGGGTAGTTAAGCATTCCGGGTTCAGATATCAGGAAAGCACATCCAAGATTAAGGAGATAGACGGAGTCAGGTTTTGGTCCACAATCAGAATACCTGGTGATTGTGGTCAAAGCAAAAGGACTTGACAAAGAGAAGTTCTGATACAACCACTAGCCTGTGATAGCAGTCTGGGAAGGGCTCTGCCAAAACCAGCAAAAAATGTTAGGATATATTCTCTCCTGTGAAAAAAAATTCCACCTCCTCCATCCCTATAACATGGGCCCCTATGGAAAACGCATGCGAAAACGCATGTACAATTAGTACCTTTTAGTGCCATTCAAAAACGCATGCGTTTTCCATAGGAGCCCATGTTAAAAAACGCATGCGATTTCTAAACGCTTGCGTTTTTTTAACATGGGCTCCTATGGAAAACGCATGCGTTTTTGAATGGCACTAATTGTACATGCGTTTTTGCATGCGTTTCCCATAAGGGCCCCATATTAAAAAACGCATGCGTTTTTCGAAATGCACCAAAAGCGCATTGTACAGTCACACATGCGTTTTGCTATTAGGGCATGCGTTTTTTAACATGGGGGCCTATGGGTGCGTTTTTTACATGCATTTTGAAAACGCAGGTCTCCAAAAACGCTTGTTAAAAATGCAACTGTGACTCCAGCCTAAGCCAGGACATCTCTCATATATTTTCTAATAAAATTGGGAATGTAATTTTGAAAAACGTGGCAATTTTTTATGCAAAATAGCATGTGTCGTGGATTATTCTATTTAATATGATTGTATATTAATGTGGTGTGTTTGAAAAGGCCCTTAGTGTAAATATGTAGGTAATGTTGGCAAATTACCAGACTTCTTTAAAGTGTTAATGAGCATAGTAATTTGTCAAAATATTAACACCTGGTAGATAGACTATCATATTTTTTGGATTAGAGATGCATTTTTGTTCCCCAAAATTTTGAGGGAAAGTGGGGAGTGCGTTTTATAATCTGAATCTACTGTACTGTATTGTAAGGGGGGAAGGTGGTTCTGGAGCGGTGTACGGGGGATATAGTGTGCTGGCTGTGGGTTGCAGAGGCAGCTCGTGGTCAAGTGCCCCCGCTCATTATGATCATGTAATATTCACGGCACCCACTGTCAATCACCTCGGTGCTGAAGCCGCGCTGAGATGTGGACAGGGGAGCCGCAAATATTACCTGTGCCTGCACTAACCCTCCTGTCCCGGATATGGCAACCCATCACACTATATGCCCCCTGCTGGTGCAGACACTAAAATAATAAACACTGTTACTCACCCTCCATCGCTCACTCCGTGCTCCCAGCTCAGACTTCTTGCATTTGTGCCCAGCATTGGATGATGTGACAGGGGAGCACAGTGATGACATGAGTGTGCACTCTGGTCACATCATCTGATGCCCGAGACAGATGCAGGAAGTCACCGCCGAGCTGGAAGCACGTAGTGAGCGATGGAGGGTGAGTAACAGCGTTTATTATTTTAGTGTCCACGCCAGCAGGGGGCATATAGTGTGATGGGGGGCCATATCTAGAATGGGGGGGCATATCCAGCACAGGGGGCTATGTGCCATCACAGGGGGGTTACATTCCATCTTAGGTGGGGCTATATGTGCTAGCACAAGGGGGTCATATCCAAGATAAGGGGTTCATATCCAGGATAAGGGAGCCAGAACGAGGGACCATGTACCAGGATGGGAGGCTATGTTCAAGGATGGGAGTTATATATATAAACCAGGATGAGGGACATATATATGATTTGTAAGATGGACATTGGCATTATAAAATGGACCCCATTTAACATAAAAATAAATTTTTCTCTTCTCCTTCACCAAATTTGAGGTGCGTCTTATAATCTGGTGCGTCTTATAAAGCGAAAAATATGGTATATAACTGGAGGCAATAGAATTTTTGTCTATATCTGACGAAGAGAGCAGTCTGCTGTACAAAGGCAAGGCTCATGCCATCAATTTGAATACTGATGATGTGTATTGGTTGTATGAGGATTATATCAAGTTTCTGTGTATAATGAATATTAAACTTCATAGTGTGTACTTGTAGTCATAATCTAATACAGAATATACGATCTACACACTATTTGTTCCATTTGGAGTGAATTTTGTTGGAAAGGTGAATTATATTTGTTCTGGGTGCTTGTTTTTAATAACCATAGTAATAATTATTTGTATATTTTCACGCAGGAGTAATTCATTTTTATTGTTTCAGTGAAAAAGAAAAAAATGTAATTTATTTTCTTTATAGGTCTAGCCATCT
This sequence comes from Allobates femoralis, assembly GCA_033576535.1. Taxonomy (NCBI): domain Eukaryota; kingdom Metazoa; phylum Chordata; class Amphibia; order Anura; family Aromobatidae; genus Allobates; species Allobates femoralis. The sequence continues at coordinate 415,840,242 of JARQOC010000004.1, read as the reverse complement.
ACCGATTCCGGCAATGTTTTTTATAGTGACAACAATTCATACACATAATGTTATATTTATCATGTACTGTCATTGTTACATAAATATTTCTTGCAGGAGTAATTTATTCTAAATGACTCCTACGTATTATTTTGTTTGTTCTAACCATTTATACACATAATGTCATATTCATCATGTGTTCAAACAGGAATGGTGTCAATGGTCCACGCTGCTTTTCGAGTACATTTATTAAAGCAGCAGCGTGGACCATTGACACCATTCCTGTTTGAACTTCAGATTTTCCCGCGGTTTGCGAGGCAGTGGAGGTTCTGCAGCAGCTGCTACAGCACTCAAGCTGGTTGTGGGTTACACAACCTGAAAAGGTGAGTGTACCCTTGTGCGGACCTTTGTGAACTGCGTGTCTCTAGTGATAAGGCGCCATCTGCGCCTCTTGTGTCTCCTTTTAGATTCATCATGTATTGTCATTTGTTCTTTAATATTTTGAGCTTGTGCAATATATGTATTTTACACCTTCTTAATAAATATCTATACTAAATATATTGTTTTGCATGGTATGCAAATAACAGTGATAGTTTTGTATAGTCCACCTCTCTGTTTCACTAATGTGGCCAGAAGAGAGTTGAATGTGTCTTATCCTAATTTTAAATGATTCATATGTGTGTAGTGTTTCGTATATGTATATAAACCTGTTTTTTATGTCTTTTATTATGCTAACAACTAAGGGGGAGCACCTCTGAAACGTGTATAGGGTAACCCTACGGGGTATGTGATGATTTTAATTTTTATGTGTGAATAAAGCACCTGCATCAAGGAATGACACTGGATTTTTCATCATTTTTTCTATTTCAAGTGGTTGCCAAGCCAGCGCACCTGTGTTGGGAATTAATGGAGTGATTGCAAATATAGCTGCTTCCTCTTCCCTCTTTCCTTCTTTGGTCATGATGTCACTGCCATGCACCACCTATCACAGGCATGCCAATGCCATTTCAGGCTTGTGATTGGCCATCAGCAGGTATTACAGCACATGGAGCTGGATGGTCCCTGCAGAGTACTACATTTTCACCTGATCATGGATCCTCGAACACACATGCAACTTAAATTGTCAATTTTCCAGGTGGTCCCACTCCACCTTTAGGATGGTTTCATATTTGCGTATTTGTCTGCATGCAAAGGACAAGCAGACGCAAACGCAGTGCAAACACTGCCATACTGCTGTGAATGCAGTGGAGATTCTCCGCATACGTTCACATCAGTATGGTGCCCGGCCAGCCAATCAGCGATCTCAAAGGTTCTGGGATCAAAGGTGTATCACAGTCCGCGCTGCCCGATCGTCCAAAGGATCACAAGGGAAAACAATGTTCCAAACGAAATTCTCTTTATTCCTATAAACCGACGCGTTTCGGCGCCCAATCCTGGCACCGTCCTCAGGGTATTACAAACAACATATCAGCACACCTTTATATATCGTATACAAGGGGGTGTGTAACCAAGGGGGAGTGGTGGTGGGTGTGTACCCTGTTGGTGACGTCAAAAACGTCACTCCTGAAGGTGTAACATTGAATTTTGGCGCAAACATCATAAAAAAGTCCTACATACATCATAAAACACACTAAGTCATTCTAAAAATGATTACAATAGTTAATTCATACAATAATGTTAAAATTATATAAAATATCTAAAAAACACGAGTAAAACAGTACCGTCATGAATTAAAAAGAAAAAAATTTTTTTGGTTGTTGACACCTGGCCAAGGTGCCAACAACCAAAAAAAAAAAAAAAAAAAAAAAAAATTTTTTTCTTTTTAATTCATGACGGTACTGTTTTACTCGTGTTTTTTAGATATTTTATATAATTTTAACATTATTGTATGAATTAACTATTGTAATCATTTTTAGAATGACTTAGTGTGTTTTATGATGTATGTAGGACTTTTTTATGATGTTTGCGCCAAAATTCAATGTTACACCTTCAGGAGTGACGTTTTTGACGTCACCAACAGGGTACACACCCACCACCACTCCCCCTTGGTTACACACCCCCTTGTATACGATATATAAAGGTGTGCTGATATGTTGTTTGTAATACCCTGAGGACGGTGCCAGGATTGGGCGCCGAAACGCGTCGGTTTATAGGAATAAAGAGAATTTCGTTTGGAACATTGTTTTCCCTTGTGATCCTTTGGACGATCGGGCAGCGCGGACTGTGATACACCTTTGATCCCAGAACCTTTGAAGCACCCACGGCCCCGTGGAGGTGGAGGTCCAGCAGCAGCCTACATTACTAAAACCAACGCCTTTATTCCAGTTGTGGGATTCACAACTGAATCAGGTTAGTGCAGACCTGTTTGTACCGATTAGTCCCTAATCTATGCCAAATGATAGGGCACTATTGCGCCTCTGTTGTCTCCCCTTATATTTTTATATAATAATCAGCGATCTCGGCAGCCAGGAGGTGGAGATCAGCGGCGGAGATCTCCTGCTACTGGCCGCCACTGATCTCCCGACGGTGTCAGTGCGGGAGATTTGAAGAAACAGCTGATCTGACAGCTGTTTAAATCTCCCGCGCTGACACCGAAGAGGTGATGTCAGCGCGGGAGATTTAAACAGCTGTCAGATCAGCTGTTTCTTCAAATTAGAATTAGAATATAATCAAAAAGTTAATTTATTTCAGTAATTCAATACATAAAGTGAAACGCATACCTTATATAGAGTCATAGAGTGATCTCTTACAAGTGTTTATTTCTGTAATTGTTGATGATTATGACTTACAGCTAATGAAAACCCAAAAGGTCATTATCTCAGAAAATTAAGTAGGAAGGATGAAGGGTCTGAGAAATAAAATATTACCTAACTAGGGATCATAGGCTTCACCTTGTGTGGTTCAAGGGAAGACGTAATAGGAGTTTGGCGTGCGCTGCCTCACCAAAAATGCAATGGATCCATGGTATTATCCCAGTATCCTTTATTTCGTCTCTATGAGTTTCGTGAGTAACCCTCACTTTTTCAGGTGACACAGTTTCCTGTGTGACTACTCCGGTCATCTACATGTTGGAGCACACTCTGAACAGTATTCGGAATCAGGTGGTGGGTCAAGAGGAGGGTGAGGAAGTACAGGAGGAATATGTGGAAGGGATAACAAGGTCTCCAAGGTCCAGATGGTTGGCAGCACCAAGGCGGTAGGCATGGGAGGGTGGGGGAGAGATATTAACGAGGGCGCATGGTAGCAGCCAAACTGTTGAGGAAGATGCAGATGCCGAGGAAAAAGTGGAGGATGAACTGGCGATGGGCATGGAAGACTCAGCAGATGATGGAGATCTTGATCACATTTCTGTTGTGCGAGGTTGGAGGGAGAGGGCAGAGAAAGGAAGCATCATACTAACCTGCCCGCCACCAACACAACAAGGACTTAGTCCTCCTGAATGCACAAGACACATGAGTGCCTTCTTGCTGCAACACCTGCTACATGACCCTCAGATTGTCAGAATTCGAAGCAATGCTGACTTCTGGGTTGCCACACTCTTAGATCCCCGGTACAAGAATAAATTTGGCAAAATATTTCCTGCCTTAGAAAGGGATTCACGCATGCAGGAGTATCAGCAAAGGCTGTTACAGAATCTTAGATCTGCTTTTCCACAAAACACCAGTGGTGCACGTAGTGAATCTCACAGTTCTAACTTGCCAACCGTGGGACTGTTGAGTCATCACTCAAACCTTACCAGTAATACCGTATCTGGTGGTAACAGCAATTTTGTGGAATTGTTTCACTAATTTTTTTAGACCATCCTTTGCAAGGCCAGAGGAGACAAGAAGTCTGACACATAGTCAACGCCTAGATAGGATGGTACAGGAGTATCTCCAAGTGAACATCGATGCCATGACTGTGGAACTGGACCCTTGCTCATTTTGGGCTTCCAATCTGGAAAAATGTCCTGAGCTCGCCACTCACACCTTGGAGATCTTGTCGTGCTCCGCAGCCAGCGTTTTCTCTGAACGTGTCTTCAGCGCTGCTGGTGGTGTGCTGACAGATCAGCGCACGCGGCTGTCCAGTGACAATGTAGATAGACTACCGTTCATCAAGATGAACAAGTCATGGATCAGCAAGGACTTTTCTACCCCTGTGTCATGACAGTCACTAGCCATTTAAGCTTGCAACTCTGGGGCGATTGATGCCACTTAAGTGGTGTCTGTGCCCCAATTTTTGGAAAAAATGGAGATTCTTGTTGGAGTCCCCTTGCTGTGTTTTACATGATTTTAGAAGGGCATGACATGCCTATATCTGTGTCTCCTCCTCCTTTTACTTGTCCAGCTCTTTTCTTTTCACATTTTTATATGTTCTTGTCACTTTTTCATGTGTTTGTCGTGTCTTCTGATTAGTTTGTCACCTTTGGACACCTTTGAAGGTGTTTTCTATGTGTTTTCTTTTTGACTTCAATAGATTTTTATTGAGAGTATATAGTACAATTACGACATTTAGGTAACCAAGGTAACATTACAAGAAGGGAAAACAGAAAAACCAAGCAAAGTGGTTAACACGGTCGGCTCAAGAATTCACAAAGCTCCATAGTATCCTCATCCTTACAACCAAGACTCAAATAGGACCACAGGCAATATGGCTCCAAGGTGCAGATCCACTCTCAGTCTCTGGACGCTACTCCTGTCCTGAGTCATCCTGCTGTAGCTGACAGGATACATGATTGTTACCATTGCCTAGCCAGGCCTTGTGGAGGAATAGTAGGAACAAGAGGCAGACTTAGCTATCCGGACGGTGAGTAGGGTCTCTGAGTAACATGCTCAGACTACAGGACAAAATACAGGACAGGACAAGAGACAGGGAGGAGAAGTGAAAAAAGGGGGGGAGGTATGAACAGGATCAAGGATAGAATGGGGAGGGGAGGGAAGAGTGAGGAGGACGAGACAAAAGACAGGGGGGCAAAAGGAGAGTAGAAGAAAAGAAGAGAAGAAGAAAGAAGGAAATGATGAAAGGGACCCGCAGGGCAAGGGCGACCCTCGGGTGGGCAGGTGCGAAGGGCCAGATGGTCAAAAGGGGATCTGGAGAGCCAGGGGGTGAGCCACCCAGCAAGACCATGCCTCGGCTACGTACCTCTTGGATTTGACCTCCATTGCCAAATAGTAATCATGACAAAATATCGAGTTCATTTTGTCAACGAGCTCCTTCATGGATGGAGGGGTTGGGTCCTTCCATTTTGTGGCTATACAAATCCTGGCTGCTGTCAGTACAAAGGTGAAGAGAAGGCGGGGGATTGGAGGGAGGGTCTCCACTCCTATGTGGAGGACAGCGATTTGGGGGGAAAGCGGCCCCCCGATCCCCGTGAGGGTAGCCAGGAGTCCTGCTACCAGCGTCCAGAAAGGAGTCAGTCCCCGGCAGCCCCACCACATATGGGCTAAGTCGCCCTTACATCCACACTGCGTCCAACACAGGGGGGAGGTACCCGGTTTTCGCTAACTTGGAAGGTGGGGTATACCAACGGAGATGCACCTTCTTCAAAAGCTCTATGATTTATTCAGCTAGTGGCACCCATTGTACATTGAACAGCACCCTCCCAGTCGTCAGCGTCCGCTGAAAAGGACAAGTCGTTCTCCCACCTCTCCCATTGCGGGAGTTTAGTCGGCGCATCGCCTTCAAGTAGTCCCATGTAGATGCTTGATAAGCCCTTGACGATCTCTGGTCCAGAGAAAATGAACCGCAGCAAAGGGGACACGCATAGTGGACCTAGATCGTGATGGCATGAACCCGACCTAAGGAAGTGTGTGATTTGGTGGAACTGTAAGAAGGAATGACCAAGTGAGGGGTGAGCTGTCATAAACTCTTCCAAAGTCATCAATCTACCTGTGATAAGTAGATCACTCTAGTTCTCCAGACCACAGTCTCCCCAGTGGGACCAATTTACATTTAGGGAGGGAATCAAAAGTCTTAGAGCCTTCAGAGGGACTTTGGTAGGCGAAATCTTCGACCAGCCCTTCTGTAACCCACCCCATACCCTCAGCACAGCCCTAACTGTTTTTAGCAAGCTACTCTTCTGAACCGTTCCCAAAGATTTCGCTGCTAAGAGATCCCTCAACGAACTACCAGGTGACTCGCTCTCCTCTATGTGTAGCCATCCATCAGCCACGCCCCCCCTCCACCACGCCTTTGCAGCTTCCAAAGTGGCAGCTTTGAGGTAGGAGACCACATTAGGGACCTCCATGCCTCCCCTAGACAAACGAAGGTGCATGGCCCCTCTCCGAATCCTTGGGCACCCACGGGCCCATACAAAGTAATTACTTAAGGCCTGGAGGCGAGAGAGCAACGCCAAGGGGTAGAACAAGGGGAGGCAGTGAAACAGGTATATAATCTTAGGCAGCAACATCATTCTCACCGCATGCACCCTTGCCATCCAAGACAGGGATGAGATCGGGTATGGCCCCAGAACTTCCCTTAGGTTCTTCAAAAGTAGGGTGAGATTATTACGTGCCATGGAGGCCAAAGGGCCCAGGGTCACCCCGAGGTAGGGTATATCCCCCGGACACCATTTGAAGGGGTAATCCTGGGTCAGATGCTCCACTTCATCCACAGGGACAGGGAGAATGACAGACTTTCCCGCATTCAAATTATAGTAAGAGAGGTGTGTAAACAGCGTCAGGGACCTCATAATTCCCGGTAGTGAGGAGTGAGGGTTCGCAGTGGAGATGATCACGTCGTCGGCGTAAAGGCCGATAACGTGTTTCTTGTCCCCTACCGAGATGCCCTCTATGCTCAGGTCGCAAGAGGCTCTATGAGTAGGGCGAACACCAGGTGGGAAAGGGGGCAACCCTGCCTTGTGCCATTAGTGATCTGGAAGACCCGAGACAGAAAACCAGCGGATAATACTCTCACACAAGGGTGCGAGTACAGACTCAGGACAGCCCTCAAGATGGGACCCGAGAAAGTGAAGGTGCGTAGCACCTCG
>JARQOC010000004.1:415705275-415833196 GCA_033576535.1 Allobates femoralis | reverse complement strand
CGTCACGACAATCAAGGCTTATCCCAATCCTTTAAATCCTTTTTTATTTGACCACCGGGCCCCACAGCCTCAGGCGCGGAACCGTGACAAGTGCTGCATCGTCTGAGACGTGAGAATCCGGCAACAGTGAGTCATATTATGATCAGACCATGTCCCTCTACAGTCAGACACTTCTATTACACATTACATAGCAGGGACACATATGTAAGATTATCTCAGCATAGGAGATGTGGTATGATCAGACCGTGTCCCTGTACGGTCAAACACATCCATTACACAGTACATAGCAGGGGCACATATATATAAGATTATCTCAGCACAGGAGATGTGGTATGATCAGACCATGTCCCTGTACATCCAAATGGAGTCCATGGAGCCTCGATTAAGAGTCTCAAACATGGGACTAGCCAGATATCCCTCCAGGGAAGGACCTAGCCCTGGGGTGGAATCCTTGCGGAGACCACCATAACCACATATTAAGTGGACCTTTTAGTCAATATCCCACTCAGTTACAAGTTAAGGATATGACAAGGGAATTAACAGAGCAAGGTATCCATGCACAGACAGCTGTTTCGGGGTATTGCCCCTCATCAGTGTGGAGTAGGATTCTGGCTAGGTGGGAGCAATGCCTGGTAGACCAACATCACAAAGCACTCACTGATCTCAGGGAGACGAGTCAAGGAAAACACTGTACAGTCAGACACATCCATTACACAGTACATAGCAGGGGCACTTATATAAGATTATCTCAGCACAGGAGATGTGGTATGATCAGACCATGTCCCTGTATGGTCAGACACATCCATTACACAGTAAATAGCGGGGGCTCATATAGAAGATTATCTCAGCACAGAAACATATTTTAAACACATACCATTGTGGAAATTATTATTATTCCAAGATCTATTGATTAAAATGAACCTTAATATTAACTTTGTTCGTGGGAAAACCCTTTTAAGTATCAAAGAGAGCCAATGAAGAGAAAATAGATTGGAAATGTATTTACATACCGTATATACTCGCGTATAAGCCGAGTTTTTCAGCCCAAAAATTGGGCTGAAAAGTACCCCCCTCGGCTTATACGCGAGTCAGTGCTGTATACCGATGTATACATCGGTACATACCGATGTATACATCGGTATACAGCAGCCCCCGCATCCCCAGTAATGCAGGGCCCCCCCAGCGTCTCTCCGGTCACCTGTAAAGGAAACTATACTTATCACAGTGCTCTGTCCGCGCCCCGCTCGCAGCTGCCGACCGCGATCCTCCATCTTGCGTCTTCTTCCTGTTTCTGTGCTCGTCGCGGGCAATGACGTCATTCCCTGCGACGAGCACAGGAAACAGGAAGAAAGAAGACGCAAGATGGAGGATCGCGGTCGGCAGCTGCGAGCGGGTGCGAGCGGGCGCGGACAGAGCACTGTGATAAGTATAGTTTCCTTTACAGGTGACCGGAGAGACGCTGGGGGGCCCTGCATTACTGGGCTGCCTGTATACTACCGCTGGGGCTGCTATATACCTCTGGGGCCCTGTATACTACCACTGGGGCTGTATATACTACCACTGGGGCTGTATAAACCACTGGGGCTGTATATACTGCTGGGGCCCTGTATACTACCACTGGGGCTGTATATACCTCTGGGGCCCTGTATACTACCACTGGGGCTGTATATACTACCACTGGGGCTGTATATACTACTAGGGCTGCATCTATACTACCACTGGGGCTGTATATACCACTGGGGCTGTATATACTACTGGGGCTGCGTGTATACTACCACTGGGGCTGCTGTATCTACCTCTGGGACTGGTGTATACCACACTGCTGGGGGCTGTATACTTGTGCTAGGGTCCACCCTCGGCTTATACACGAGTCAATAGATTTTCCCAGGTTTTGGGGGCAAAAGTAGGGGGGTCGGCTTATACACGGGTCGGCTTATACACGAGTATATACGGTACCCTTTTTTCCTTAAAATACAAATACAGTCTAAATATATTATTTGCAGTATTAGGCAATAGCCTGTGAACACACTCTTTTACATGACTTTTATATTACTTTGGTATCTTACTTTTGATGACAAATTTCTTCTTAGTGTAATTATTCAATCCCAAATTTAGGCACTTAGGAGTCAAGCAGATCTGAAACATATGTGCACCTTTGTTGCCAAGGAGATGTTTTCAATATTTTGTAAGGCTTAATTTTAGTCTAAGTGGGCATCTTTTTCACATATTTCAGTGTCAGCAGGGTTTTCTTTGGACCACTGTCTGTATAGCACAGTGAGATGGAATACAGTGACCCAAGTTTTGAAAAGTACTTGAATGTGTGGAATTAGGTTTCATGACGTAAAGCTTTTCAGCAAAAATACTTAGTTCATATTAGTACTAATAATAAAGAATGTAAAAAAATCATGTACTGTGAATAAATATATTAGGTTGATTAATGACTAGTATGTCAGGGATTATTTTTTAATAGGGATTTGTATAGGGAGTACCTGAGGAAAATCACAAAAAGTTAGTGTGTCCAATTCCAAAATATTAACCCCCTTGTGTATGAGTCCGAGACATGGGTCATCTACTGCCACCAGCTGTGATTCCTTGAGTTATTCTATCAGTACTCCCTCCAAATTATCCTGCATATCCATTGGGAGGATTTCATCAGCAATATCACAGTCCTGAAGCAGTTGTGCTATGAAGGACACACTATGGCAAATGGGCATTGAAGAAGAGATACAAGAACACCCTGAAGAAATCCCTTGATGTCTTCTATTTTGACCAGTCAATGCCTAGCTCTTGTTGCTGGTTGGGAATGTGGTGGGGATTTGGGGTTAAAGACATTCAATTCATGAGGCTGTCTCCACCTTTGAGAAAATAGGCTGTTCTAGCCTCCAAGACAAAAGATAATGGAGTAAGATCCAAAGCTTTTACTGCAGCACCATCCACAAATCTTTCTTTCCCTGTAGTCATTACAGCCTGAACTGCTAATCCCACATTTTCCTCATTAGCTGCCAATGAATCTGCAATCAATGTGGACATCCCCCTCATAAAAAATCTTTGTTCTCAAAGCTAAGCCATGATAATGATGTAATTTACATATATACAGTGGCATGCAAAAGTTTGGGTACCTCTGGTCAAAATTACTGATGTTGTGAACAGTTAGGCAAGTTAAAGATAAAATGATTTCTAAAAGGCATAAAGTTAAAGATGACACATTTCCTTTGTATTTTAGGGAAAAAAATATTATATACTGTATATGAACATAATATATTTTCATCTTTAACATTTTAAAAATTACAAGATGGTAAAATTGCTCCCTAGAAAATATTAATGTCCTATGCAAGTGCCCAAGAAAATTGTCAACATTTTGCTCCAAGAAAGTAATAGTGCCCCAGGTTCACTTTTGACGGCCATGATACCCAGTGTGCCCCTATAACAATATTAGTTCTTAAGTCCCTAATTGACATTTCATAATGTTTCCTGAGTCCCAACCATGTACATCTCCCCTAAACATAGTATGATGCCCCTACCCCTCCTCTGTGCTCAGAATGATGGGTCCACAGTTCCCCCAAAATAATGATCCACACACTGTATAATGGCCTCCGCTCTGAATAATAGCCATCACAGTAGCCAACACACTTTATTAGGGCCCCTAGTGTAGCCCCCAATCTGTATAATGGCCCTTACAGTTTATGACAGCTCACCACAGTAGCTTTCACGCTGTATAATGGTCTGCCAAATTGGCACTCACATTATATAAGGGCCCCGCAAACTGTATAAGGGCACCCACAGCAGTGGCATAACTAGAGTTCAATGTGTGTTGAGCAAGATTTGAATCCCCCCATTCTCACCCCCTGCAAGTTGGTCAGATATATGGAACCTTGTAGCTTTCTAAATCCTATAAAGACATATGTGTTGCTCTCCTCCCCTTTATTATGTAGTAATGAGCCCCATTGTGTACTAATGTCCCTTATCCTGGGCCCTATCCTGGTTTATATGTCCCTCTTCCTGGTATACTTGTCTCAGTCCTGGACCCATCATGGTATATATGATCCTCATCCTGATATTTAGGTCCTCCATCCTGGGACCATCTTGATATACTGTTCCCCATCCTGGGACAATCTTGGTATAAATTGTATGTCACCCATCTTAGTATATATGTCCCCATCCTGGTATATATGCCCTCCATTCTGGCGTATATATCCCTAATCTTGGGCCCATCCTGGTATATATGTCACCCGTTCTGGGACCATCCTGGTATTCATCCATCCTAGTATATATGTCCCCCATCCTGGTATGTATAGTCCCCATTCTATATAAAAAAAAAATAAAAAGAGAAAATATCATATACTCACGTAATCTAAGATCCTGATGGATTCAGCACAAGTAGATCACTGCGCTGTAATCGCACAGACAGGATATAAAAGTCCTGGCACTGCACAATGGCATCACCACGCTGATGTCTATGTAGGCGCTATTGTAATGCTGTTTTGTAGACCACAGGCTTAAAGAGTCCTGCAGTCTAAATAACAAAGAGTTGCAATGCAGGAGATCGTGTCTCCCCTGCTGTACCACAGATATTTCCACTATTTTATTATGAGCATTTTACCTAAATCAGGAGTCACACTGTATTATAAGAGTCGTATTGTTGCTGTATTCTGTCTACATTTTTTTCAAACTTCCAGGAACTTCCTAGAATTATGAGCTGATTCTGGAATATTTGGTATACTTTCATTATAGGGGATATTACATCAATATTTGTAATGGCAAACTATGATATTTGTAGAAAGGGAATTACTAGAAAAGCTTATTGAAGGAAAAGTGATGCATAGAACAAATCTGAAATGTAGAAATGCATTTTGTTCCTGGAAAATAATGTAGCTAAGAAGTGACCACGCAGAAGTGTTTAAGGATTTGAAGTCCTCTAGTAAAAAGTGCTGAACTTACTACAACCAGTATCTAGATACATTCTACCAGGTGTGTGCATAGAAATCAATTGCCCCCTAGCAGAAGTCCTAATTTGCTCCCTGACTCACCGTGGAAGGGACTCCGGTTTAGACAGGCAGTAGCTTCTTCCTCCTTGTCACAGGTGGACCGCGCCTGCCGGTAGTGGGGCCCGGTTGAGTGCAGATCAAAAAGAGAGACGTCTTGAGGGAACAGATTAAGGGGTTAATTGTTTCGTGATGCCACCTATGAGTAGTTCGGTAAGTCTTACCGACGCTGCGGAACCTCCGGGGGATGGATAGCAGCTAGATGGAACGCTCCCCACAGGCTGAGCGGTGATCCCCGGAGGCTGGAGCTGCTTAAGATGTTGTGCGGCAGCTGCGGTTACCTTGTGTGCAGACGGACGTAGTCATAAGGAAGCACGGACACTGTAAGTCTCTGTAACGGGTCTTTACTGTAACCAGCAGGCAGTACATGGCATACAGTGTGTAGATAGCAGACCGGGTGGACTCAGCAGTGATAGGTGTCCCTCTGAGATCCGCGGTACTCCTCCATACTAACTAAGTAGGTTGCCGTTGTCGCCCAGGAATACCAGGTCGGGTACAGGGAGGCTGCTTGAATGCCCTATCCAAAGTATACGTGATGGATGTTTTGGGGAGCCTTGGGTCCCTTGGTGGGTACACCGCTGGTTAAACGACTGGATTTGGCAGTGGTGGGGTGCTCCTGTAAAGCTGCTCCTCCACTCTTCTGGTTCGCATAGCAGAGCTGAACTGCTGCTAGCTTCGGTACCAGCAAACCGGCTGTATAAGGGCACAGGAGTCTTTGGGAACCCGTTTCTTTGATGCCCGTAATTGGTAGGGAGATGGCCGGTAGAAGGTGGCCAGGGGGCTGCACCGACTGTGCAACCCCCTCTCCTAGGTTGCAGAGCTGGGAATCTGCAGAGGTCTTCTAAGTTGCTGTTGCTTCTGCAGACCCCAGACTAGAACTTTTTAAGCCTGGACTAAACTTCCACTACACGCTACTCTTGCACTCCGCCCACCAGGACCTTGATTGGCCCTCTATGCTAAGTGAGGCATGCAGAGTATGGATCTCCGAGTTAACCAGATGACTGCTGGGTCAGAAAATATTGCGGCTGCATTTATGGCTGCAATACCCTCCTGTGACGCACTCGTTGCGGGGCGCCACACTCCCCCTATAAAAAAAATTGGTGAAGTCACAGAAGAACATATCTCACAAATTTGCTGCCCTTATAAAGTAAATTTGCCTCTATAGAAAGCCCCTAAGTGTTCACACACCAAGAAACCCTTTTTATGACCTCTATAAAGTATGATGCTAACAAAATTGCCTCCCCAAACACAGTATGATACCCCCACAGTGAATTCTGCCACAGTACTCTTCACACAATGTATGATGGTCCCACTGTACCCCTCCCCACAAAGTATGATTCTCCTACAGTTCTCCCCACACAGTATGATTCCCCCACAGTGATTACACAATGTATGATGTCCTACAGTGACCCCAATATAGTATTTTTGCCTCCATAGTCTATAACACACAGCATGATGACCCTGCACAGTCCTCTCACACAATATGAGGCCCCATAGCCCTTCACACAATATGATTGCTGCCTCCTAGCACTGCCCACAATATGATGACCTTATATAAAGTATTATGTCCTCCATACAATATCATGGCTCCCAAATAGCCCTTCATACAGTATAGTGGCCCACACACAACCCTTCACACAGCATGATATCCCCCACGCAGCCCTCCATATAGCATAATGGATCCCTCACCATCCACCACACCGTATGATGGCACACATACAGTCCTCTTCACTGTATCATGGCCTACCTAAACAGGTCTTATATGTTTGTTCACCCTCATAAAACACCATACTATGGATATTGCTTCTTGAAATTGTACACTCACTTTATTTCATTTTATTCCATACGTTTAGAATACAGATTTTAGGCATGTGCACAAGCATGTTAATATAATATACCGTATATACTTGCGTATAAGCCGAGTTTTTCAGCCCATAAATTGGGCTGAAAAGTCCCCCCCTCGGCTTATACGCGAGTCAATACGGCACCCCCACCTCACTGGCACCCCCACCTCACTTTCTGGGCCCCCCCCGCATGCAGCGCTGCGCATATACATTACCTGTCTAGCAGCTGTCACCCTCCGATGGCGGATCGCGGCTCCCGGCTCCGGGCTCCATCTTCCTCGCTGACTTCCTGCTTGTCAGGTGACCGGCCGGCGTCGCGATGACGTCATCGCGCTGAGCCCCGGTCACAAAGCAGGAAGACAGCGAGGAAGATGGAGCCCGGAGCCGGGAGCCGCGATCCGCCATCGGAGGGTGACAGCTGCTAGACAGGTAATGTATATGTGCAGCGCTGCATGCGGGGGGGCCCATAAAGGGAGGTGGGGGCGCCAAATTATGAGGGGGGCCCTGCTGGGGCCATGTATACTACCACTGGGGCTATATACTACCACTGGGGCTGTATATATACTACCACTGGGGCTATATACTACCACTGGGGCTGTATACTACCACTGGGGCTGAATATACCACTGGGGCTGCTGTATACTACCACTGGGGCTATATACTACCACTGGGGCTGTATACTACCACTGGGGCTGAATATACCACTGGGGCTGCTGTATACTACCACTGGGGCTATATACTACCACTGGGGCTGTATACTACTACTGGGGCTGTATGTATACTACCACTGGGGCTATATACTACCACTGGGGCTATATACTACCACTGGGGCTATATACTACCACTGGGGCTGAATATACCACTGGGGCTGCTGTATACTACCACTGGGGCTATATACTACCACTGGGGCTATATACTACCACTGGGGCTATATACTACCACTGGGGCTGAATATACCACTGGGGCTGCTGTATACTACCACTGGGGCTATATACTACCACTGGGACTGTATACTACTACTGGGGCTGTATGTATACTACCACTGGGGCTATATACTACCACTGGGGCTATATACTACCACTGGGGCTGAATATACCACTGGGGCTGCTGTATACTACCACTGGGGATGTATACTACCACTGGGGCTGTATACTACTACTGGGGCTGCTGTATACTACCACTGGGGCTGTATACTACCACTGGGGCTGTATATACTACTGGGGCTGCGTGTATACTACCACTGGGGCTGTATATACTACTAGGGCTGCGTGTATACTACCACTGTGGCTGCTGCTGTATACTACCACTGGGGCTGCTGTATATACCTCTGGGGCTGCTGTATACTACCACTGGGGCTGCTGCTGTATATACCACTGGGGCTGCTGCTGTAACACTGCTGGGGCCTGTATATACCACTGGGGAGGCTGCTGTATACCACACTGCTGGGGGCTGTATACCTGTGCTGGGGTCCACCCTCGGCTTATACACGAGTCAATACATTTTCCCAGGTTTTGGGGGCAAAAGTAGGGGGGTCGGCTTATACACGGGTCGGCTTATACACGAGTATATACGGTAATTAATATTGGACCTGTCTGTGCATTGCTGCACACTAGCCTTATTAAACATTCCAGATAAATTGGTGGAGAGCTAAATAAACTATTTTCTATTTATTTGTCCTCCAAATATGTCAGGTTTCAATAAACACTTCACCCAACCTCAAGCTCAGGTGTTACCTGTGGCATAGGGAATGGGATTTGTAAATCAGGTGCCTTCTGCAGTCTATCCCATGGAGGGCTAATGAGGAGGTAGGCAATGAGATTATGCAAACGATAATATCCTGTAAGCGATTTTTCCTGGCACTGGAAGAGGGCAGGACACAGAGCTCGCCACCATCTTACTACACAAGCTACACTGTGCTACCATGTGACTGCAGTATGCAGTTTGGCTACGTGATGGATCAACCGCAAGGCATGCCAGCTCTGGATGATGTCACCTTCCTCACCACTCCAATGGAGCCAGCACAGGACATGGAGACATATGTGACCTGAAGCTCCATTGCTCTACTCTCATTGTGCTTCATATCCAGCGAGATCTCGTCTCAGATGCCAGAGGAGGTCCTGAGGAGGTCACATTCAGGAACTCAGCCATTCCCCATGCTAGCCAGGAGAATAAGATGCCACACTCAGGAGGATCTTGCAGCATTTCTGGAATTATTACACCTGCAGCCGGTGCCGCAGCTGGTAGATTAGCAAATCCAGGATGATGATAAGGAGGACGAAGAGAATGAGAACAAGGAAGATGAGGAGGTAATAGAAGCAGAAGGCCCTGTTTCCCAGCCTTGCGTAGGACCCCCACCAGAGGCCTTACCATGCTATGTGTATATACCTCTTCCAAGCAACTATCCTTTAAGGCATAAACCACCCTGGCCTGTCTCCTTACTTGAGGAGATTAGGCTTGTGGATTCCATCGCCAGAGAGTTGTTGCATTTGCCTAAGGGCTTGATGACCAAACTACCTCAGGAATGGTGATAGCATTCATCCAGGACAGGGGGTTTGGCTTCAAAGATGAATAAATTACTTGTCATAGGTCATACGTGATTGGGTTCACCCTGCTGTGTGACTATCTTCCCAAAAGACTTTGCACACTCTATGTTGGAGAGGAGGTCATTTTCATGAAGGTGAAGTGCAGCAAGAAGTGATTTTCGATTGCATGCTTCAGGTTGCCACTATCAACGATTTAAAAAACTGACAACAGGAAGTCAACCTGGAGAGAAAGTTGCGTTGCCTGGAAGCAAGGCCTTGCTTGGTTAGCTAGCCAGCTGAATTCAAACTCAATGGGGCCATCTATCCTGAAGAGCCTGTTAGTGTTGCCCGAATTTCTCCTGTCTCTCCTAGAGGGGTAGGTCATCCCATAATTCCATCATCATCTTCTCCAGTGGTAGACATGATGGAGTGTGCTGGGGGCAGGTAGTGGCGGAGAATGCTCCCGGAGGAGCAGCCCTTGTGACCTCCTGAGGCCATACGGCAGCAATGAAGAATGGCTGCGTCCATCCCGGGCAGTGATGAGAATGCTGCTAGACAGTTTTTATTCGAATTTAAGAGGACTTCCCTAAAAAAGGCATGTTGTTGGGTCACTGACCATCCCTCAGTTGGCATTTTGTCTCGAGAAGGACATTATTCAGTTGTTTTTGAGTTCTTAGAAGAGCAAAGGCTGTTTTTTTTGGTTCATTTTATTTTTCCCCTTTCCTCATTTAGCACTGGTTGCACTTCTTCCTGTTAGATAAGCGAGACTGCAGCCTTTGGGCTACACCTCAAAGCCCTTAATGGACTGTGCCCTTAAAGGACTTTGCACCATTGAAATGGGGTCTGGTGATCATATGGGACTCTCCTTAAATATACTGTCTATATTGATATATGTGACTTTGAGTCTTATTATAGCTTGTGCTAAGTGCTTATGTTAAAATTATTACTGTTTGGGTCTGATAAATGTAACAAATTACATCATATACCACCATGACCTTTTTGAAAAGTTGCTACAGTAAAGCTTTTTACTTCACGCCTAGTGTGCTGGACTGTTTCTGCAAAGAGGTGCTTTGATAATACCCTACATAGACTGGTGAACAAGCTCCAGGCCTCCAGTATGACGGCCTGAAGTATAGAAATGCAAGACACAACTAACACTGTTGTAGAACAGGGCTGGACAAGTGCGGTCCTCAAGGGCTGCAAACAGTACATGTTTTCAGTAATTTCTTAGCATTTTACAAGGTATTGGAATCAATGCCTCTGTATGTGATGAAATTGCAATGCTAAGGAAATCCTGAAAACCTTCACTGTTTTCAAACTTTGAGGACTGTAGTTGGCCACCCATGCCTTAGAACTCTCTGTGAAGGTAGTCAGGGAGCAAGTGGAATCCGTGAGTAAACATGAGCCACCACCCTAGTGTTCAAATTCGATTCGATTCGTCGAATTGGGGGGGTGTTCGTCGAATGTTCGTCGAACACCATTGAAAACAATGGCAGGCAAACACATATAAACACATAGAAAACACCTTCAAATGTGTCCAAAAGCTTACAAACTACTCAGAAGACACAACAAACACATGGAAAAGTGACAAGTACATATAGTCATGCGAAAAGAAAAGAGGTGGATGCAGGGCCGTATTTACAATTAGGCACCTGTAGGCACGTGCCTAGGGCACCAGGTGTCAGGGGTGGCACCAGATGAGGGAGTAAAAAAAATGGTTTTTTTTAAGTCTTCCTCCCTCCTCCAAACTTTGCATGAAATCCGGCGAGTTTTTGGAGGAGGGAGGGGGGCATCGCATTCACTTGTCACCGCATCTTTAAAATGCGGTGACAAGTGAATGTGTGGGCGCTCCGGGCCCCGACACTTCCGGGGTCAGTGGAGCTCCGGCAGCTTCTTGTTCCGTGTTACAGCTGTGATGATCTCCTGCTTCAGCTCAGCAGTGTGATGATGAGTCATGGACACCTGTAGGGGAACTATTTAGGGGAACATTTTGCCATTACCTGATAGCCTCCTGACGAAGCCTGGACAGGAGAAACACGTGTTGAGGCGAGGGGTGCGCTGTTTTCTTGCTCACTATGTCACAAGGTAATCAGATTGATTAATAATGTAGCTCTGGTTTCAGCTGTATTATTGGTCCCCTTATTTAAGTGTTTTTTAGGGTTGACATATGCTATAGTGGTCTGATTTTCCTGATGGTGCCATTACATGGTTTACATACTGTGTCTATAGTGCTAATACTTGCTGGAGTGATCCAGCTTCCAGTTTTTTCTTTCAAGAAAGTATTTATTGGAAAGTAACCAGCAAATTGGTAACTTGCGTACCCCTTTTTTCTTGCATGTTGATTTGATATGTTTTTAATGGGTTTTTGTGCCTATTGTCTTTTCTATCACCAGGTATATTTATGATCTGTATTGAATTTGTGCAATATTTAATTAATAAAATTATTAGCATTGGATTGGTTGTCAGTGGCTCTCTTTTCCTTACAATTGAATAAGGATGGAGTGTGCCCCTGTGTTTAGGTTGTTATATTTGATACTCCAATCCTACTGACCTCAAGGTCTAGTTTGTAGGTTATTATTGTTTATGAGTCATCATTGCTGACAGGACTCTGCTGCAGGAGGTCAAGCACAGGAGGAAGAAGATGTCGGGTACCCCGGAGGCCTGCAGCATGGAGCGTGGAGCCAGGTAAGCGCTACTAAGCTGCAGATAGTGCCAGCCTGGGGGGCAGCATGGAGAATAGGGGCGGGGAAGAAGGCACATCTAACATGGAGGGGTGAGAGGAGAGGGAACATACAACATAGAGGGGGGAAGAGGGCACATATAACATGGAAGGGGGGAGGAGGGGGCACATATAACATGGAGGGGAGAGGAGGGGGCACATATAACATGGAGGGGAGAGGAGGGGGCACATATAACATGGAGGGGAGAGGAGGGGGCATATATAACATGGAGGGGAGAGGAGGGGGCACATATAACATGGAGGGGAGAGGAGGGCGCTCATATAACATGGAGGGGAGAGGAGGGGGCACATATAACATGGAGGGGAGAGGAGGGGGCACATATAACATGGAGGGGGGGAGGGGAGAGAAGGGGCATATATAACATGGAGGGTGGAGGAGAAAGCACATGTAACATGGAGAGGAGAAGGCACATGTAACATGGAGGGGGGAGAGGAGGGGATGAGCTGCATGGGACATGGGGGGGGAGTGAGCAGTTTGGAACATGAGGGGGTGCAGTATGTTGAAGGGTTAGGTTACGTTCACACGTAGCATATTACTGCATTCACGCAGCACTATTTAGTGGATGCGCAAATGCAGTGAAATACAGAGCAATGCATTTCTCAAAAAACATGATATTTTTGTGGACATACTTCCACTGCAAAGTGCATCCGCAAAAAGAAAGAACATGTTAATTATTTTTGCGCTTTTCTACAGCCCCTATTGTAGAATGAGCTCTGGAAAAGCACATCCATAAAAGTGAAATGTGTGAATGCACTTGCCCTTTTTTTGCACAAAGCATAGTAAAAAAGAGCATGCTCAGAATAGCACTTCGTATTTCCAAAAATGCACAGTGTGAACCCAGCCTTAGACTGGAAGGGCACGGTATGGAGAATGGGTAGCTAGCCTGAGGGGGGCAGGGTGTAGAGAAGTCACTTGGGAGGGGCACAGAATGGAGATGGGGTAACATGGGGGATCACAGTATGGAGATGAGGTAACATGGGGGTTCACAGTATGGAGATGGGGTAGCATGGGGGGGCACAGTATGGAGATGGGGTAGCATGGGGGTGCTCCGTATGGAGATGGGGTAGCATGGGGTTGCTCAGTATGGAGAAGGAGTAGCATGGGGAGCGCTCAGTGAAAAGACTGGTAGGGCTCAGTATGCAGAATGCGTAGCATAAGGGGGGTCACTATAGAGTTGGAACAACATGAGGTGGACAGTGAAGAGAGGGCTGTATTGGAGATTATAATTCATAAGTGAGGATGAGGAGGGTGTGGTGGGTATAATTCATTATGGGGAGGACACTGTGGTTGTTTTCATTTAGGAAGGGGTGATTTGGTGGTCATACTTAACTAGGGACAGAATAGTGTGAATAATTTTATAGGGGAGAACAATGTGGAGGTCATATACCATAAGTGAGACAGTGTGGGGTTATTTGTGCAGGAAGAACAGTGAGGGGCAATTATTTATTCAGGGGCACAGCATAGGCCTTACTTAAGGTACTTATTCTTTATTTTTACAATGACATTGCTTTGGTATGTGCTGCAGAAAACCAGACAAGAGGGTAGTCCTGGGAGAAGCCGGACAATGTGCTGCTAAGGCCCCTTTCACATCAGTGTTTTTTTTAAATTGCGGCAGATCCAGCAGATTTACTGCATCTGCCTCCTAACGGCTGCACTTTCAACACACTTGCGGCAAGTCCCATGCATTGTCGATGGGGCTTGCGGTCGGGTGCGGCAAGTGCGGTTCTGCAGGATGCGGCAGATGCGATTGGGTGCGGCAAGTGAGGCTGTGCTGTATCTGCCGCATCCTGCAGAACCGCACTTGCCGCACCCGACCGCAAGCCCCATATACAATGCATGGGACTTGCCGCAAGTGCTGATGTTAGGCGGCAGATGCGGTAAATGTGCCGGATCCGGACAGAATCGCTGATGTGAAAGGGGCCTTAGATTGATGATATTTTAAAGGAGTCTTTTACCCCCAAAATGCCAATAAATCTGCATACACATCTATATAGGGGACATACTTTTCTGGTGATGTACTGACGGTGGTTCTGATTGTGTATTACTTTATTAACGGTGGTTCTATGTATTACTGTATTGACAGGTTTTGGTGATGTATTAGGGTATGTGCACACTGGTGGGCGGGTTTGTGTCGGCAGCGGCTGGGCGGACCCGCCAGGAAGCTCTGGAGCCGTCCACCGGCATCCTGGCGGGTATGTGCCGCCGCTGTGCCTCGGGTTTGCGGCGGGTGCACAGCGGGTTAGCGGCGGCGGTGTTGCGGCGGCTGGAAGCAGTACATGATTCTGCTTGCAGCCGCTGCATAACCGGCCGGTTTATTGAACATGCTCATTCGTTGCTAACCCGCTGGGAACCCAGCGGTTTAGCAACAGATGAGCATGTGGAAACCGCCGGTGTGTGCACACCGGGTGTCGGTTTCCATAGGTTTTAATGTTAACCCAAAAGCCGCTTTTGGATTAACATAAATTTACATAAAACTCATGGAAACCGACCGCCGGTTTCCGCTGCTAAACCTGCACAAACCCGACCAGTGTGCACATACCCTTACTGTGTTGACAGTGGTTCTGGTGATGTACTGATGGATTCTGGTGAGGTATTGTTGTATTGACAGTGGTTCTGGTGATATACTGATGTGTTCTGGTGAGGTATTATTGTATTGACAGTGGTTCTGGTGATATACTGACGTGTTCTGGTGAGGTATTATTGTTTTGACAGTGGTTCTGGTGATATACTGACGTGTTCTGGTGAGGTATTGTTGTATTGACAGTGGTTCTGATCTGCCATTTTTCTAATCCGGTGGATTCCTGCCTTTTTTGAAGAAGAAAAAAAAAATACATATCCAGCACAGTTGCAGCAAGATTGTGGTTTTTGCTAATGCATTTCTATGGGACTGCCGTAGTTGTGCGGACACTTGTGTTTTAGCCAGATCCGGCAAATCCGCCACTTGCGACAATTTTTGACTCGCCGCAAGTGCCGGATACGGCAAACCCACAACTGCCATACATAACCCCAAGTCCCATAGGGAATAAATTGGACTGAATACCGCAAGTGAGCTGTTACGCGGCAAATGTGACAAAACTGCCGGATCTTCCGCGATTGAAAAAAAAATCGCTGATGTCAAAAAAAGCCTTAAAAGGAAAAACCTCAAAAGACTGAACATATAAACAGGAGGTCATTTTTACATTATTGTGCATGGGTTAATTCCTTTTAGTATTTATTTGCGGATCTGCCTGAAAAATAAAATGCCGTGTGCACATACGCTTAGTCTGACTGATCAGTGGGGGGAGGAGGGCGTGACCACTGAAAGTGCCTAGGGCGGCAGAAACTCTAAATACAGCCCTGGGTGGACGAGTAAAAGGAGGAGGAGACACAGATATAGGCATGTCATGCCCTTCTAAAAACATGTAAAACACAGCAAGGGGACTGCAACAAGAGTCTCCATTTTTTCCAAACATTAGTGCAAGAACACCACCACAGTGGCATCAATTGTCCCAGAGTTGCAAGGTTAAAATGGTTGGTGAGGTGAATTTCATGCAGCACATTCCAAAATCCACAAGCCTTTTGTCTCCCCATGTTATCTGTAAGATTTGTCACCAATATCTAAGTAGAGGCCAAAAAATCAATAGTTTGAGTACTTCATGCATGAACCGTCACATGGATATGAAGCAAAAGTCGCAGTGGGAAGCTCACTGTGCTACAATGCGGCCTAGCGGGCCGGGCCAAGCATCGTCTGCCCCATCAAGTGCATCTGCTGCCTCTTCATCCTCTGTGACTGTGGGGACAGCAGTCACACATGCTTTTGGACGCAGACCTTCCACCTCTTTATCCGCAACAGCCAATGTGATTGGCAGGTCGTCAGTTCTTTTGGAAGTGGAAAGACCTGCTGGTGTTGAGAACTGTCAGACATCAGGAGCACCTGTGGCACACCTGCGGGGGATTGCCACAGGATCCACCGGTGCAAGGAGGGAATTACACCTTGGTTAGCTTAGCACACCACACCTTCCACTCTAGACCTGAAGGGGGAGCTCTACTGGCTGTCTTAAGTCAGTTCCCCTTTAAGAACATCCAGGCCTGAGGGGAGGAGTTAGTTAGTCCCAGTAGAGAGTCTGCAGTGAGAGGGAAGAGAGAGGAGACGGAGGAGCTGGTTGCTGGGAGAGATCCAGGACCAGGGACCACTGACCGCTGTGCGCACCCTAGGGAAAGGGTCGAAGGCAAGTGGAGAAAGAAGGGAACTAAGAAAATGGAACCGGTTGCTAGAGCCCTTTAGTACACCCGGACACCGGAGTCCGAAGCTGCCAGTATTTAGTGCTACAGCAAAAGCCCGGAAGACTCAGGAGTTCAGCCCTGAGGAGAGCAAGTAAGAGACGCTAAACTGACCACGTATAGGACCAGGGGCCATAAGAGGAACAGGGACACCGCAGAAGGACCTCATTACCAGTTTAGGACAAAGCCCAGAGAGGAAGAAGAAGCGGTGGGTTCAGGCTCAGCAGGGACTTACCCTATACCACAGAGCACAGACACAGAGGAGGACTCATAACTTTCTAAGGTGGAAGTCCCAAGTTGCACCGGGGACCTGGTTATTACTCTGGACTGTACCTGTTACCCTGTCACCAGTAAAAGGTACCGAAACAACAATCCCTGTGTGTCTATGTTCCTGTCTAACTGCCGCAATTCACCGCTTTGTCAGCAAAGACTTAACTAGTACTCCCCTCATCCATCCCTGCTGCCCTGAGGTAAAGCTCCACCTGTGGGGAGCTGTACCACACTCTGCTGCACCCACCATCACCTCAGCGGCCTTCTGCACCGCTGGTATACCCGTTACCAGGTACCATAGTTGGTGTCACGTTAACAACCCCTTATCCCCCCACCGTTCCCCGCCATTGAGGGTCCAGGACATGGGACCGGGAATCGACCAGCCGTGATTCCCCATCAAAACCACCATCAGCCCCGGTACCCGAGTACCCCATACCCTGTCGATTGCCTTACACCACCTTTGGATGAAGGCAACATAATATCTCCACCTGCACCTTCCTCACAGACCAGCAGTTTGCTGGGGACACCCTACTCAACCCCGTTTCAGCACAGCAACCAGCCCTCGGTCCCTCAGATGTACAAGTAAAAGACCATTTCCTCCTAGCCATGACGAAGCTAAGAGGTTGAACTTCACCATCTGCAAGCTGTTGGCTACAGAAATGCTGCCTTTCCGCCTATTGGACACTGAGGATTTTTGAGACCTTATGTCCGTCACAGTGCCCCAGTACGAGATGGCTAGTCTCCACTACTTCTCAAAGAAAGCTGTGCCTGAGCTACACCAGCATGTCACACACAACATCACTGCTTCCTTGAGAAACTCTGTGTGTGACAGAGTTCATTTCACCACAAACACTTGGAAGAGTGTTACATGTCGGTGACTGGGCACTGGGTAACTATGGTGACAGCAGGAGAAGGGGCTGCTGTCCAAGTCTTGCTGTCCCCACGAGTTGTGCATCAATCCTCTGTATGTAGAAGTTATTCCACTGCTTCTGCCTCCTCAACCTCATCTCGGTCCTCCACCTGCACCCAAAGCCTGTCTGGTAATGCCACCCGCGTTCTAACCGCGCAGAAGGAATCCTGCACACTTCTTTACTATACTCGCAACAGGGCTCAACGGCATCAGGCGGTGTTTACATTGAAATGTCTGGGAAATGTGAGTCACACAGCTGAGGAGTTGTGGTCAGCTGTGGAGACCGAGTTCCTGCAATGGTTGTCTCCACTGAACCTGCAGCCAGGGAAAGCCGTGTGCGACAATGCTGCAAACCTGGGTGCGGCCCTTCGCCAGGGCAATGTGATACACATGCCTTGTATGGCTCACGTCTTGAACCTGGTTGCCCAGCAATTTTTAACCCACTATCCCGGCCTAGATGGGCTTCTGCAGAGGGCACAGTCGCTGTGTGCTCACTTCCGCCATTCGCATCCCGCAGCTTAACGACTTGCATCTCTACAGAAGTCGTTCGGTCTGCCAGTTCACAGGCTGAAATGCGATGTGCCGACACGATGGAATTCAACTCTGCACATGTTGCAGCAACTGTGGCAGCACTGACAAGCTCTGGAGCAACATGTTATGACGTATAACCTGGGCCAACGACATCCAGAGGTGGGGCAAATCACGCTGCTGGAGTGGTCTCAGATCACGGACCTATGCACCCTTCTGCACAGTTTTGAAATGGCGACGAAGATGTTTAGTGCTGACGATGCCATTATCAGCATGACTATTCTGGTCATTTACATGCTGCAGCACACTTTAAACAGTATTCGGAGTCAGGTGGTGGGACAAGAGGAGGGGAGGAAGTGCAGGAGGAGTCATATGCGAAAGGGATAAGAAGATCTCCAAGGTCCAGACGGTCAGCAGCATGAAGGCGGCAGGAAAGGGAGGGTGGGGGAGAGGGATTAACGTGAGCGCATGGTAGCAGCCAAACTGTTGAGGAAGGTGCAGGAGCCGAGGAACAAATGGGGGACGAACTGGTGATGGGCATGGAAGACTCATTAGATGAGGGAGACCTTGATCTCATTTCTGTTGTGCGAGGTTGGGGGAGAGGGCAGAGGAAGGAAGCATGATTTTTACCTCGCCGCCACCAACACAACAATGACTTGAGCCTCTTGGATGCGCAAGACACATGAGTGCCTTCTTACTGCACTACCTGCAACATGACCCTCGGATTGTCAGAATTCGAAGTTATGTCGACTACTGGGTTGCCACACTCGTAGATTCCCGGTACAAGAGTAAATTTGGCGAAATAATTCCTGCCATAGAAAGGGATTCACGCATACAGGAGTATCACCAGAAACTGTTACAGAATCTTAGATCTGCTTTTCCACAAAACACCAGTGGTGTACATAGTGAATCTCACAATTCTAACTTGCCAATCGTGGGACTGTCGAGTCTTCACTCAAACTGTAACAATAACACCGTATCTGGTGGTAACAGCAATTTTGTGGAGTCGTTTCACCAATTTTTTTAGACCATCGTTTGCGAGGCCAAAGGAGACAAGAAGTCTGACAACGCCTAGAGAGAATGGTACAGGAGTATCTCCAAGTGAACATCAATGCCATTGTGGGGCCCCGCAATGAGTGCGTCACAGGAGGCTATTGCATCCCTGACTGAAGATTCAATATTCTCTGACTAAGCAATGACATGGTTAACCTCAGAGCTTCATACCCTATGTGGCACCCCTGCGGGGGATTGCCACAGGTTACACTGGTGCAAGGAAGGATTGACACCTTTGTTTGTTCAGCACACAACACCTTCCACTCCAGACCTGAAGGGGGAGCTCTACTGGCTGCATTAAGTCAGTTCCCCTTTAATGAGATCCAGGCTGAGAGGAGGAGACAGTTGGTCCTAGGAGACAGTTGTTAGGCGGTTAGTTCGTGTGAGGAGAGGAGAAAGGTGGAGGCAAAGCTGCTGGTCTCTGGAAAAGACAGATGCCAGGACCAGAAGGGACCATTTTGTCAGCTGTTCACACCCCAGGGAAGGGGCCGGAGGCAAGGAGAAGAGGTAGGGAATAAGAAGAGGGATTAAAAGACATTCCCTTGAGCACAAACGGACACTGGAGTCCGATGCTGTGGGCTTATAGAGCCACAGTAAAAAGCCCAGCAGTTTCAGGTGAAGTTTAGCCCTGAAAGAAGATAGTAAAGAGATTAAAAACTAACCAAACAGAGGACTAGGGGCCACAGGATAAGCCGGGTTCCCGCAGAAGGGCCTGATTGTTAGTTTTAGACAATAGAGAATTGGAGAGCTCAAACTCAGGAAAGACTCATCCCTCAAGAGAAAGAATAGAGATAAAGGAGGCCTCATATCTTTCTAAGGAGTTGATCCTAAATTGCACCAGGGACCTGGTTATTACTCAGAACTGTACCTGTTTTGTGACTACCAGTAAAAAGGTACCGGAACAACTATCCCTGTGTGTATGTGTGACTGTTCATCGGCTATAACCCACCATCTTCCTCCTTCACTGCTCTCCCTCACCATCTTCCTTTATTGCTGCCCTGAGGTAAAGCTCCACCTGTGGGGAGCTGTACCACACTTTGCTGCCCCCTCCATCACCTCAGCGGCCAGCTGGCAGCGCTGGTACCAAATTACCGGACCCTACAGGTGGCGTCATGTTCCCCTGTAAATAATTCCCTCACCCCCTTTCAAATGATCCCCAGGGCACGGCACCGGGATACCGTCCACCTGTGACTCCCTACTCAGCAGACCCGGTGACCGAGTACCCCTCCCAGACAGCCCTGGCCTCTTCATTTTCTGGCGTCACGAACAGGATGAACCAGCCTGGTATCTACCAGGTGAAGTGCGCCTTAAGACTTTATTAATTGACTGTTTGTGCGGCCGCCATTACAGAGCCTCAGAAATTACAGCTGCGTCACAGCAGGAAAAAGTGCGGGAAAATAAGCCCCGCCCCCTTCCACTCTGCCGGAGAGACTGAGGAAAGCGCAGCTCCCTGTTAGAGAGAGACCTGAGGTGCCCGCTCCATCTACAGAACCGCCGACAGCTGGAGAAACCAGTTTTCATCTTACAGGTTGGCAGCCATTAACTAGGGGGGCCTCACCATGAGTGACACGGATGATGTGCAGGTCCCTGACAGGGGAAATGGCGAGAACGCAGTACCTGAAGCAGCAGCCCAAATAATGCCTATAACCATGCCGTATGTACCGGGTGCCAAGTGGTTACCAACATATGAAGGTAAACCTGGTACGTTATCAACATTTAAGCATAAGATGTGTGCAATGCTGGACATGTATGCTATGACACAGAAGCAACAGGCTACCGTTGTGCTGGGACAATTAATAGGCGCAGCGGAGCTGGAGGCTGAGTCCTGGAGAAATGCTGACAGGGACTCTGCTGCCAAAGTGTTTGATAAGCTAAAATTGGTGTTTGAGAAGCGCACACAGTCTGAATTGAGGATGCTGTTTTATCAGTGTAAGCAGAGACCGCAGGATACCATCAGAGACTATGCCCTCCGTTTACAAGGGGCACTCGGTCCTTGAAACAGGTAGACCCGGCAAGTGTACTGGAAGAGGATAAAATGCTTGCTGAGCAGTTTACAGAAGGATTAAGATCAGACTATCACCGCCAACAAGTGCATATGTGGGTATTGGATCACCCAACAGTGAGTTTTAGTGACTTAAAAGATCGTGCTATAACTGTGCTAAGAGATCCAGCACCTGCAGAACCTGCCAACCAATCCTGGCAGGCTAATGCTTCTTCCATAGACTTAAAACCTATTTCTGCAGAACCTGCAAAAGCAGAGAGTCAAGCTGTAGCAAAGGATAACATGCAAAACCAGGTGCTGCAGTTAACTAAAAACATGGACTACGTACTAAAGCTCTTGCAAAATATGCCTGGGGCACCACCACCAAGTAAAATTCCACTAGCTGATAGCCCTGAGGATGTCCCATGGACGCAAAGGAAAGCCTTGTCGCCCGCGCAGGGGACCAACGCACCATTCCAACGTAGACCCTTGTCGCCCGCGCAGGGGACCAACGCACCATTCCAACGCAGAACCGGGTCGCCCGCGCAGGGGACCAACGCACCATTCCAACGCAGAACCGGGTCGCCCGCGCAGGGGACCAACGCACCATTCCAACGCAGACCCTGGGATTACACAGATTCTTCAGGACAACCCATCTGCCTGCGATGCAACAAACCAGGACACTTTGCAAGAGGATGCCCTTTAAACACGAGATTCCTGGGTCCGAGGGCCAACTCCCAGGAGTAGAGCAACTGGGCCCAAAAGACTGGTGTAAGCGGTACGTGGGAGGCCGTCCGTACCTCAACATTACACTAGAAGGAATTCCCATGTCGGCCCTATTGGACACCGGGTCGCAGGTTACTACGATCCCGCATATCCTTTATAAGCAGTATTGGTCTGATGATGATCTTGAACCCCCAAACCCCAATTTTTATATTATTGCAGCTAATGGCCAACCACAGAAACAGGTGGGGTACAGAGCAGCTACAATAAAGTTGGGGAGGGAGGAGTTGAAAGGTCAAGGGTTATTTGTAGTTGAAGATAATCCTAATGAAAAATGCCCTTACATGGTTATTGGTACAAATGTTATTGAAAACTGCTTTGGAGAAGTGTTGTTTTTACTCCGACAGATTTCTCAAACTGCTGGTTATGGGCGGACAAGAGTCATCCAACGAGAGATCCGAGCCCTCATCCACAAGCAACAGGTAAATCTGTCTGGGGGAGAAATTGGCAGTGTGCGGGTAATAGACTCGGTTCCCATTGTACTACCACCAAATAGTGAAATGATGATATGGTGTCGAGCAGCGATAGGTTGTAGAGGACAGGAATACCAGGCAGTTGTAGAGCCGGTATTTTCAGAGCACAGACCTACACTACTGACAGCCAGAGGGGTGGTGGATGTACGCAAGGGACGAGTACCAATCCGTGTGTTAAATTGTGGGGCAGAAGAAGCAAAGTTACCCCGGTATGCTACCGTAGCAAAGCTGTATACTGTTTGTAACAACAACATACAGGCAGTAGAACCTGTTTCCTCGCCTAGTCCGGCGGAGGATAGTAACTCTAAAGGACAGCAGGAGGAGTGGTGTCAGCAGTTGCATGTAGGAACTGATGCCACCCCTTCTCACCTGAAGCATGGAGTGTACCGGGTAGTGCAAGAGTTTGAGCAGATATTCAGCAAACATCCATTAGATTTTGGGAGGATTAAAGGGGTACAGCATCACATACCCACAGGAAATCATCCACCAATCAAGTTGAGACACAGACCCATTCCACCAGGTCACTACCAACATGCCAAAGAAATGCTGAGGGACATGAAGGAGGCCGGGGTTATAAGAGATAGTAGTAGTCCCTGGGCAGCCCCTTTAGTCCTAGTCAGGAAGAAGGATGGCACAATGAGGATATGTGTGGATTACCGGGAAGTCAATAAAATCACTCACAAAGATGCTTACCCGTTACCCCGAATAGAGGAGTCTCTTGCCGCATTAAAGACTGCTAATTATTTCTCCACATTAGATCTCACTAGTGGGTATTGGCAGGTCTCCGTTGCAGAAGAAGACCGGGAGAAGACTGCATTCACAACACCAATGGGATTATGCGAATTCAATAGTATGCCATTCGGGTTATGCAACGCACCAGGAACGTTTCAGAGAATCATGGAAAGTTGCCTGGGACATCGAAACTTCGAAACAGTGCTCTCATACCTGGACGACGTCATCGTGTTCTCTAGAACCTACGAAGAACATCTGAAACACCTGGCGGAGGTATTTGAGGCTTTAGCAAAGTACGGAATGAAACTCAAACCATCTAAATGTCACCTGCTGAAACCTAAAGTCCAATACCTGGGACACGTGGTCAGCGCAGATGGAGTAGCACCAGACCCGGAAAAGGTAACAGCAATCCAGGATTGGCAAAGACCAACGACCATCACCGAGGTACGTCAGTTCTTAGGTTTGGTTGGATACTATAGAAGATTCATTAAGGGCTATACTAAGATGGCTGCGCCCCTACAAGATCTACTGATAGGCCAATCTAAGAAGAGAAAATTTCCAGAGTCACCATTAGAATGGGGAGAGGAACAAGAAAATTCCTTCCAACAGATGAAGCAGGCATTAACTGGTGAGGAAATTCTGGCTTACCCCGATTATAACCTACCATTTGTCCTTTACACCGACGCAAGTAATGTAGGCTTGGGAGCAGTCCTTTCTCAGATGCAAGATGGTAGAGAACGAGTAATTGCCTACGCTAGCAGAAAACTTCGACCCACTGAGAGGAACTCAGAAAATTACAGTTCCTTTAAGTTGGAGTTCCTAGCCTTGGTCTGGGCTGTAACAGAAAGGTTCAAGCATTACCTCGCAGCTTCGAAGTTCACTGTCTTTACAGATAATAACCCGTTGACACATCTGGATACCGCAAGACTTGGAGCATTGGAGCAACGTTGGATGGCTCGACTGTCGAATTATGACTTTACTATCAAATATCGAGCAGGCCGCAATAACGCAAATGCAGATGCCCTTTCTAGAAATCCTCAAGTACATCCACAAGGAAGTGAGGAAGAAGATGACCTAGAGGAAATAGAACTCCCAGCTTTCCATAAAAGTAGAAAATGGCAAATCGCTGAAGATCGAGTCTACCAAAATCGTCAGACTGCTGAACTAAACCCGTTGCCTCACTATGGATGGAAAGAGACTCAAGACAGTGATCCAGCAGTAAGTCTTGTAAAGAAGTTAATAACCCAACCAGATTCTAAACTTGAAAAGAATGCTCCACTGGAAGCTCAATACTTGTGGAAAGAAAGAAGCCGGTTATTCATTTATCAAGGTCAATTGTGCAGGCGGTACATCAACCCAAGAACACATGAAATGGTATGGCAAGTTGTGGTTCCAAAGAGAGATGTTCAAATGGTATTACAAGCGTATCACAATGAATCGGGGCACTTTGGATGGAGAAAATTAGAAATACTGTTACGTGAAAGATTCTATTGGATCAGCATGAGAGCCTCCATAGAGAGATGGTGTAAAAATTGTGGACCATGCTCATTAAGAAGAAAAGACCGTAACAGCCAGAAAGCACCCCTCAAACCTATCATCACCAAAGAGCCATTAGAACTGGTAGCCATAGATCATGTCAAACTTACACCCAGCAAATCAGGGTACACTTATGCTCTTACCATGGTAGACCATTATTCCAGATTTCTTGTGGTAGCTCCAGTAAAAGATTTAACAGCTGAGACAGCAGCAAGAACATTTCAAGCTTATTTCTGCAGACCCCATGGCTATCCAGACCAGGTATTGACAGACCAAGGACCCGCCTTTGAAGCTGAAATATTTCAAGAGTTCTGTCACCTATACGGATGCAAGAAAATACGCACTACGTCTTACCATCCTCAAACAAATGGAATGTGCGAAAAGATGAATCACGTGGTAATTGAAATGTTAAAAACTCTGCCCTTAGAAGAGCGCAACCAGTGGCCAGAAAAGTTACCAGATCTAGTTGACATTTACAACAACATCCCAGTAAGTTCAACAAATTGCACCCCTGCATACCTCATGAGAGCAAGACCAGGAAAATTACCAGCAGATTTTGAGTTAGGCATAGTAGTTCCTGAAGCAGATACTACAGATACAGATTGGGATACTCGTAGGAAAGAACAATACCAGAAAATCCAAGAATGCGTTGAGAGAAGTCTGGAAAGATCTAGAGGAAGACAAGAAACTAACTTCAACAAAAGTGCTCAAGGAACGCCCTTAACACCAGGTGAATTGGTTTTGAGAAGAAAAAGAAGAATGCACAAACTAGATGATCAGTGGGAAACAGAACCATACACTGTATTACCATCCAATTTTGATAATCAGAAAACCTGTTTAATCAGTAAAGATCATGGTGAAACTACAGCAACAGTGTCCAGAGATCATTTGAAAAAGTGCCCTCAACAGCTTCAACCAGAAGAAGATGTACCTTGTCCAAAGCCAAAAGAGCAAGAGAAGCCAAAGACAGTCCAGACAATCATTGGAGAGTTACCAGCAGATTGGCCTCAAATAGAAGGTACATATCTAATCCCAACTTTAATGTTTCCATCAGCAGTAGAAGTACCAAGAATACAAGAACCACCCGTTGTACCGGAACCAGAGATCCCTGCAATCGGTGAACCTGCCAGTCCACTAGAGAGACTACGCCAATACTACGGTATTACAGCAACACGTAGATCTGATAGACTGAGAGATAGAGCATGCACTGCATCAGGTACAGACAATAGTAACACACCAGTGCTACGCAGGTCAACCCGTAGTAACATTGGTCAGCCACCACTTAGATACAGAGAGTAGGCGATAAAATGTGGGAAAATGTAAAAATGTTTAAAATGTAAATATGTTATTAATGGTAGTGTGTAGAAGGGTGGAGGAACTGGACTGGCCCCCATGCACATCAAGTTAGGAAAAGAAAGTGCCTGGGGGTGGTATAAGTGAAGCCAGGCCTCCTAAGCAGATACACCCGTATTGTATATAGTTATGATTTTTAATTTCTAAGAAACTAAATTTGTTGGACTTTTGAACTTTCCCTTTTTCCTTATTTTCAAAATGGACCATAGCCACAGGACTGGTAGTGGCAAATCCCTGTTTCAACACCCCCTAAACAGCCTGCAGCGAATGGACTAGCGCTGTATGGACTGGTAACCTGTTTTCTTATTTTTCCTTGGTTTTTGTAAATTTTTCATTTTTAAGACTTTGTTCAATAATCAAATGTAAATAGTTATAATCGGTTGTGTTATGAAAAATGTTTCAGTCCCGGAGGACTGTGTTTAACTAGGGGGGAATGTGGCACCCCTGCGGGGGATTGCCACAGGTTACACTGGTGCAAGGAAGGATTGACACCTTGGTTTGTTCAGCACACAACACCTTCCACTCCAGACCTGAAGGGGGAGCTCTACTGGCTGCATTAAGTCAGTTCCCCTTTAATGAGATCCAGGCTGAGAGGAGGAGACAGTTGGTCCTAGGAGACAGTTGTTAGGCGGTTAGTTCGTGTGAGGAGAGGAGAAAGGTGGAGGCAAAGCTGCTGGTCTCTGGAAAAGACAGATGCCAGGACCAGAAGGGACCATTTTGTCAGCTGTTCACACCCCAGGGAAGGGGCCGGAGGCAAGGAGAAGAGGTAGGGAATAAGAAGAGGGATTAAAAGACATTCTCCTTGAGCACAAACGGACACTGGAGTCCGATGCTGTGGGCTTATAGAGCCACAGTAAAAAGCCCAGCAGTTTCAGGTGAAGTTTAGCCCTGAAAGAAGATAGTAAAGAGATTAAAAACTAACCAAACAGAGGACTAGGGGCCACAGGATAAACCGGGTTCCCGCAGAAGGGCCTGATTGTTAGTTTTAGACAATAGAGAATTGGAGAGCTCAAACTCAGGAAAGACTCATCCCTCAAGAGAAAGAATAGAGATAAAGGAGGCCTCATATCTTTCTAAGGAGTTGATCCTAAATTGCACCAGGGACCTGGTTATTACTCAGAACTGTACCTGTTTTGTGACTACCAGTAAAAAGGTACCGGAACAACTATCCCTGTGTGTATGTGTGACTGTTCATCGGCTATAACCCACCATCTTCCTCCTTCACTGCTCTCCCTCACCATCTTCCTTTATTGCTGCCCTGAGGTAAAGCTCCACCTGTGGGGAGCTGTACCACACTTTGCTGCCCCCTCCATCACCTCAGCGGCCGGCTGGCAGCGCTGGTACCAAATTACCGGACACTACAGGTGGCGTCACGTCCCCCTGTAAATAATTCCCTCACAACCCCCTTCAAATGATCCCCAGGGCACGGCACCGGGATACCGTCCACCTGTGACTCCCTATTCAGCAGACCCGGTGACCGAGTACCCCCCAGACAGCCCTGGCCTCATCACCCTACATGCATCACTAGCATAGAGGGCCAATAAGGTCCTAGTGGGCGGAGTGTAGGAGTAGAGTGTGGAGGAGAACGTAGAAGGAGAAAGAAGTGGTCGGGAGGAACGTAGGAGAGAGGGCTCTGCACAGTTCCGTGCAGCCCCGCAGACCACCTACCGGTTGGCGCCATTACCCGGTGCCTAACAACCGGACCCTGGGCGAACACCTAACGGGTCAAAATACACCCGCGCCCATCCACAACCGGATCACTGGTTCCGAAGCAAGCAAATTGTTCAGCACTGCTTAGCAAACCAGGAGTGGAGGGACCGCTCTACAGGAGTACCCCACCGCCACCGCAAACAGAGCCGTCTTGCCAGCGGAGTACCCACCAAAAGGACACAGGCTCCCCTCACACCGGAACGTACACACCGGCAGGGAAATTTAAGTAGCCCCTTGCCCCTTGTACCCGAACTTGGCACACTAAGGCGACATCGGCAACTCATCTAGCACAAGTTTAGAACGGAGGAACACCGCGGAGCTCTGAAACAATACCTGTCATTGCTAAGTCCACCCAGTCCGTTACCCGTTACCTGTATACCATGTATCGACAATCGGTTGCAGTAAAAGACCCGTTACAGAGACTATTGGTGTCCGTGCTTTTTCAGAACTGTTTAACTCCGCATACTAAGAGTAACTAAGCTGCCTCACAACATCAAGTGCAGCTTCTGGCTCCGGGGACTCTTGCTCGTCCTGTGGGGAGTGTCCCATCTTGCTGCATCACATTTCCCGGAAGCCCAGGCAGCGACGGTGACATCACCAGAATTCCCGCAGATGGTGTCACGACAAGAATTAACCCCTTATCTGTTCAGCCAACTTTATTGATCTGGACCACCGGGCCTACACAGACTCGGGCGCGAAACTGTGATGTGCATAACCCGGCTACGGTGAGTCACCATTACTGTGGAACTGGACCCTTGCTCATTTTGGGCATCCAATCTGGAAAAATGGCCTGAGCTCGCCACTCACGCCTTAGAGATCTTGTCGTGCCCTGCAGCCAGCGTTCTCTCTGGACGTGTCTTCAGCGTATGCTGGTGGTGTGCTGACAGATCAGTGCATGCGGCTGTGTCCAGAGACAATGTAGACAGGCTAACGTTCATCAAGATGAACAAGTCATGGATCCACAAGGACTTTTCTACCCCTGTGTCATCCTGAGTTGGCTCATTATTTACCATCTCAAAAAAGGCCCAGGCTAGGCAAGGCTTAGAGCCCATGTGACCTGAAGAAGAGCCACCACAGCTTCTGCTCAGAGGCAGAGTTGTGGTTGAGGATGCAGTTGTTGACGTGCTTCCAGTACTCCATTTCTGTCCAGGAAGACGCAACTTAACCTCATCATCACTAGCATCCTCCTCCACCTCCTCTGCTGCCCCTCATCGACTGGCAGACTGTGGGTTGACAGTAAGTGGGATCTCCAACCTCATCATCACCCTGTGTGCTCTCACACCCGTCGTCCTCAGAGCCAACCTCTTCCTGCCCTGACCGAAAAGTCAAAATGTCGTTCCAATCAGGTATCTCAGTCTTATCAGCATCTTCCTAATTGTCTCCACCAACAGGACTTACAGTTTGGGAATGAGAGTCTACATTATGCTTGCTCATAACCTTCTTCATCTGGGCCTGGATCCGACTCACAAAGCTTCTGGGCATCAGTGCAGATCATTTCCTCGTCTGGACTCACAAAAGCTTTGGAGCAGACCTCTGATTCCCAGGCCATAGTATGAGTGAACAGCTCTGCATACTCAACCATCTGTCTTACCCCATACTCAGACGGGTAGCTGGAGACTTGGGAGCTGTGAGGAAGCAAGTGT
Source organism: Allobates femoralis (assembly GCA_033576535.1). Classification (NCBI taxonomy): domain Eukaryota; kingdom Metazoa; phylum Chordata; class Amphibia; order Anura; family Aromobatidae; genus Allobates; species Allobates femoralis. The sequence goes on along the minus strand of JARQOC010000004.1, from coordinate 415,803,815 downwards.
GATTTGGGTGACACCTCTGAGGACTGGTGTATTTGTGATGTTGAAGTTGAGGTGGAGGAGAGCCCACTTGATGAAGAGCTTGCTATCCCTTCAAGCACCTGCTCTTTTTGTGCCTCATCTACAATTGGTAGCGATCGTCGTGTGACTCGTGTCCATACGAAAGGGATCATATCAGATTGTCCACGGAAAGAAGGAGACATCTTACTTTGGCTGGAAGATGGTCTTTCTTCAGCAGATGTTACTATTGCTTTACCACCTACCCCACGGACACAAATGTTTTTTCCCTTTCCACCACGCCTATTCCCCTTTCCACCAGCAGCAGGCCTTTTGCTACTCATTTTGTATGTGAACAAATTGGCAACTCTGCAGTTGTTGGCAAAATAAAAATTCAGATGGAAATCGAGCAGAGCTGACAGGCCAAACAGTGCTACTAGGGCCAAACTATTACCTGGGCTAGGTGCAGTTAAAAATTAGTCTGAACTAGACAGGCGGTGTAGCTTGGTTCACAATTACACTACACACCACTGTCTAAATTACACTGCTACTAGGCCCAAACTATTACCTGGGCTAGGTGCAGTAAAAAATTAGTCTAAACTAGACAGGCAGTGTAGCTTGGTTCACAACTGGGCTACACCACTGCCTAACTGACACTGCTACTAGCCCAAAAAAATTGACTACATTAGCTGCAGTAAAAAATTGGCTACTGGATAGACAGGTGGTGTAGCTTACTTTACAGCTGGGCTACACCGCTGACTACCAGACACTGCTACCAGCCCCAAAAAATTGCCTGGATCAGCTGCAGTAAAAAATTGGCTACTGAAGACAGGTGGTGTAGCTTTCTTCACAGCAGTGCTACACTACCTGCCCTAAAGGATTGCCTGAGCTAGATTTGGCCAGATGCTGTGAAAAACACTTGCACAGCACTGGCACACACCTGCCTGGCAAAAACTAATATGGACTGCTCTAACCTAGCCCTCAAAAGGGCTGATATTATAACTTGTCCCTACTTCTATGAAGTAGCCCTGAAAAGGGCTGATATTTACTACTAATCCCTACTCCCTATTTGTCTGAAGTAGCCCTCAAAAGGCCTGAGATTCTAACTAGTCCCTACTCCCTAAACCTATCTGTCTATCTAACTTGAAAATTCGCTCACTATCTGTCTAAGTCACACTTTAAAGCGCCCACAGCAGCAGTAGTGGTGCCTGACTGACACACAACTGCAGATCCTATCTGAGGAAGACAGCGACGGCTGTCGAAACGCGTTGTGGCGTGATAGAGAGTTTGCTTTTTTATCTGTATAATAAATTATGTTGGTATATCAAATTTCAATTGTCCCAATCCTGTTCCTATCCCTCTAGCGATCCATAACACCGCACTTTCTATTCCTATCCATGAAATACAACTGCAGCACTGAGGAAATGGTTCCGATGGGGAAAATGGCCAGGTCTTATAGGGCAAGGACATGTGACATACACAGCCAATGACGCATGCCCTTACTTGTGTGCAAAAAATGCACTTTGCTGTGTGTTTGATTGGCTGACAGCCTGCACCGCCCACTGTATATGCATTATTTCAGCAGCACTGATCTAAACCCCCCCCCCCCGCACACTATACACTGAAACTGGATATTAGCATTCATTAACAGTATTAGGGTTAGGGTTAAGCTTTTGGTGATCGAAGCGTTATCGAACATAACCTCTCACTATCGAATTTTAAGAAAATTGTTCGCATTTGTCGAATGACTCGAACACCGCCCAAAACAACTCGAATTTGAGATTGGAGAACATTTCGAATCGATCATCGCTCATCTCTCTCCATGAGCCCTTTCACCACAACTGTGGCTCCCCCTTGACCCTCTTAACCCCTATGCCCACAGTGGATTGTTTGATGCTTATTACACAGATTTTGAGAATCTGCATCAAAATCTATGTCTATTCTGAAGCTAGCAAAGTCTATGACAAGTCAGAAGTACTGTGCCCACGTTACTTTTTATTTCCTTGCATGTGCATGTGGTTCACATTTATTTTTTCTGTCCCAAAATCTATACCAAATCTGCAAGGAATAATACCACGTTGGCACAACACTTCTGAACACTCATAGACTTTGCTGCCTTCAGTATTGACATTGTAGAATTTGATACAGATTCTCAAAATCTGCTTCAAAAGAAACATCAAACAACATAATGGGGGCATGGGGTCTTACAACAATATATTGTGGGGTCATGTTCATAGCAAGCATCCCCCATATGCTGTGTTGCTGTGTTAGCAGGCACGTCGGCACTGGTGAGAGTGTGACAAGTGGTGCCATTACAAACATTACTGCAGTGGTCACAGGGGCTATCCCGCAACTTTGAATTGCGCTGCACTCTCTGACATCACCGTTACTTATACCGCTGTATCATGATACAGATGAGATATACCCACTATATCTCACGCAATATTGCGGTTCTATTGAGACAGCTAGTGTTATGAGTGCTGACGCTACTGAGATTATCTCAGATCACACAGTGGGATTTCCTGCTGCATGATACATGCTGTGCAGTCTTAGACAACCTAAGGTAAAATGTGGCGCCCCTGCGACCAGGGTAGCCACAGGTAGGAACTGCAGCCAGGCAGGAAGGAGACAGTTCTTTAGGAACACCTTCAAAACACACACCCACAGAGCAAAACACCCAACCCAGAGCCCGGGACTCTAGGCGGGCAAGGGGTGGTAGGATTTAGAGGGAAGTGGGTGGAATGTAGGTCAGGTGACAGACCAGGTGCAAAATAAAGGAACAGTAGGCGGAGTGAGTTAGTAGGCCAGAGGGTGCCGAGATGCAAAGACAGAATAGCAGAGTAAAGAAAGAGAAACTGTCCCGGAAGTTTAGGGCTCCCTGGAGGTGCAGAATCCTGCGAGACACCGTTCCCTGGAGAGAAAGCCCGCTCCATAGCCTGCAGCCCAAGGGAAGGGAAAGACAGAGACCAGACCAGGACAACTGGGTCCAAGGAGCACGGCAGCGTTGACCGACTACAGGTGGGACAGACTTCCCCTGACGTACCCAGGAAGTTACACGGGTCAGAGAGAGGCTAGGCTGGGACCAGAGTGTCGTCTCTGAGGGGGACCGCAGCTTTACGCCGGATCTCAGACAAACCGACGGGGGACTGTGATTCCAGATCAGAGTTCCTAACACACAGGCTGGAGGATCAGCAGCCATAGGATCCAGGCTTGCAACCCACACACATAGGGGGAAGTCAGACAAGGGACCGAGCTGCCCCCATACAGCCCACAGGGAAGAACAGATGAGAGGAAAGCCGGAAAGGTTACAGAGAAAGTGAGGGGTCACAGTGAGGGAACCTGGCTGCAGAGGGTTCAGCGACTGTCCGGAGTTAATTATGTGAACTGTACCGTGAATTGTTTGAACTGCACTAATAACTTGCAAGTAAAACCCGGGGAACCCTGCTTAAGTCTCCCGTGTGTGCTTCCCTGCAACTAGAACTTTTATTACACCTTTACACCCTGTCAGGAGCAGCCTCGACCCGCGGCGGGCTCATCCATCTTGCTGCAGCATCATCCATCCATACTCCTGGCAGAAGTACGCTGCAGCGGTGGTCCCCTCACTGACCACAACCTGTGGGTGGCGTCACGACAAAAACCCCTGTAACTGTCCCCTTTTATTTGTGGGCTAGGGACACGGTCCGGACCATGGACTGCCGTGATACCCCCCGTGATAGCCCGGTCCGGTACTGAGTACCCGTCCCAAGTGGGCTCCACAAAATCACAGCTTGTCACACTGCTGTGAGCCATGCAGTGTCTGTTGTCCCCCCATATGGGGGATGCAGTCACTGATCTTTCCCCTCATATGCTGTGACTCCTTCAGCATTTAGTTGGGTTTCATTATTTTTGTTTTGTTTTTCTAATTTTGTTTTACATCCTTTTTTTTTGGGGCGGGGGGCTTGTTGGATGGACTTTCAACATATTGATTTTAACTAAAAAAAGTGAAAGAGGAATGTATTGGGCTGATTTTTCAAATAAAATATTTATTAGTGTGGTTATTTGTGTCCTTACTGATTTGTTTAGTAATATCGGGTATCTGATTAACGTCTCAGCATACTAACCTCTTGCTTTGCTGACAGCTTACATTACCCAACTGGAATCAATGCACCTGGGAAGCTACAGAGCTAGGGCAAAGTACCAGAAGTGGCACACCTAATGAGAGTGCCTTTCCTGGGGCGGCTGCAGCCTACAATTTTTTTTAAAGGCAGTATAGATAGATAGAAAGATAGGGTAGGAGAAGGAAATCAGCACAAACTTAATCAAGTAAGAGATGCAATACCTTCTGATAAATGCAGTGTTCATCTGCATAATACACAAGTCCCAAAAACAGGCAGCACTCCGATTCAAGGTGAAAAACAGACAAATTTAATCCAGCTCTCAGTAGTATAACATTTTGATCAACCAGGTCTTTGTCAAGTACAGTCATGGCCAAAAGTTTTGAGAATGACACCAAAATGATATTTTCACATGATCTGCTGCCCTCTGGTTTTTATTTGTGTTTGTCTGATGTTTATATCACATACAGAAATATAATTGCAATCATATTATGAGTACCAAAAGGTTATATTGACAGTTAGAATGAGTTAATGCAGCAAGTCAATATTTGCAGTGTTGACCCTTCTTCTTCAGGACCTCTGCTATTCTCCCTGGCATGCTCTCAATCAACTTCTGGACCAAATCCTGACTGATAGCAGTCCATTCTTGCATAATCAATGCTTGCATTTTGCCAGAATTTGTTGGTTTTTGTTTGTCCACCTGTCTCTTGATAATTGACCACAAGTTCTCAATGGGATTAAGATCTGGGGAGTTTCCAGGCCATGGACCCAAAATCTCTATGTTTTGTTCCCTGAGCCATTTAGTTATCACCTTTGCTTTATGGCAAGGTGCTCCATCATGCTGGAAAAGGCATTGTTGGGCGCCAAACTGCTCTTGGAGGACATTCTGGTACCATTCTTTATTCATGGCTGTGTTTTTAGGCAAGACTGTGAGTGAGCCGATTCCCTTGGCTGAGAAGCAACCCCACACATGAATGATTTCAGGATACTTTACAGTTGGCATAAGACAAGACTGATGGTAGCGCTCACCTCTTCTTCTCCGAATAAGCTGTTTACCAGATGTCCCAAACAATCGAAAAGGGGATTCATCAGAGAAAATGACTTTACCTCAGTCCTCAGCAGTCCACTCCCTGTACCTTTTGCAGAATATCAGTAGGTCCCTGATGTTTTTTCTGGAGAGAAGTGGCTTCTTTGCTGCCCTCCTTGAAACCAGGCCTTGCTCAAAGAGTCTCCGCCTCACAGTGCGTGCAGAAACACTCACACCAGCCTGCTGCCATTCCTGAGCAAGCTCGGCACTGCTGGTAGTCCGATCCCGCAGCTGAAACAGTTTTAAGATACGGTCCTGGTGCTTGCTGGTCTTTCTTGGGCGCCCTGGAGCCTTTTTGACAACAATGGAAGCTCTCTCCTTGAAGTTCTTGATGATGCGATAGATTGTTGACTGAGGTGCAATCTTTCTAGCTGCGATACTCTTCCCTGTTAGGCCATTTTTTGTGCAGTGCAATGATGGCTGCACATGTTTCTTTAGAGATAACCATGGTTAACTGAAGAGAAACAATGATACCAAGCACCAACCAGTGTCCAGTGGTGTCATTCTTACTTAATCATGACTGATTGTTCGCCAGCCGTGTCCTCATTAACACCCACACCTGTGTTAATGGAACAATCACTAAAACGATGTTAGCTGCTCCTTTTAAGGCAGGACTGCAATGATGTTGAAATGTGTTTTGGGGGTTAAAGTTCATTTTCTAGGCAAATATTGACTTAGCAAGTAATTGTGTGGAGCCCACTGGGACGGGGTACTCGGTGCCGGACCGGTGTACTGCTGGGGGATGTCACGGCGGTCCTAGTCCGGACCGTGTCCCGGGCCCGCACAATAAAATGGGGGGTTATTTACAGGGGATTTGTCACTCGTGACGCCACCCATTATATGCGGCCAGTAATGGGGCCGCCGCTGCTGCAGAACCTCCGGGGATGATGGGATAGCAGCTTGGATAGAATAGTTCCTGTGGGCAGAACTGGGTTCCCCAGGGCAGTGGTAGTAGTAGTTAAAGTCTGTGAGGATAGTTATTGATGCTGCAGGAGAGTAGGGGTATCAGTAGAGATGATGAGAGTAGAGGTAATCGCAGTATATGAGGGCAAATGGGGCTTCAGCATAAGGATCACACACACTCACGGTTTCTGTTGTTTTCCAAGTCTTTACTTGCAGATGGTATATCACAATATTGTCCACGGAGTCTGTACCAGGTTGCTCCCACCTGATCGGGTCCTTGGCTTCCTACTTAAGCGCTGTGTGTGGCCCTGCTGCTGCGTGTAGCTGTACTGCTGGCCCTGTCTCTGCTCACGGGTACCAATCTGCTGGGCAACTTGAGTCCTCTGTGTCACTGACTCCTCCGTGTTGCTTTGCTATGGTGCTGTGAAGATGGTGGACCTTCACTATGCCGGTGTTTACTGTCCTGTCTGTCTCAGGCACAGCCTCGGATCCGGTATCCGTCTTAAGCGCCTCCCCGGGGTCATGTTTTTGGGGTAACTCTTTATCCCGGGTATGTTCCTCTGTTCCTCTGTCTCCTCTCCTCAGACCTTTCAGGACCTCCACTTCTACTTGGCTCTGCTCCTGCTCCAGACTCAACTCCAACTCTCCTCTGAACTGAACTAACTGTCACTTCTGCTCTGTGGTAAACAACTTAGCTCCTCCCACTAGTGCAGGTGCCACCTAAGCTCCTCCCACTTTCTAGTGTAGTGTTTTGTGGGGATTAAACCTGTGTTGATGTTTCTGTGGCACATTAACCCTTGGGGTGCCACAATTGCTGTTAAGCTGATCACTCTTTATGACATTCTGGAGTATATGCAAATTGCCATTAGAAAAACTGAAGCAGTAGACTTTGTTAAATATTAATATATAACAAATAAAAAACAGAGGGCAGCAGATCATGTGAATATATAATTTTGGTGTCATTCTCAAAACGTTTGGCCATGACTGTACTTGACAAAGACCTGGTTGGTCGAAACATTGCGCCACTGAGGGCTGGATTAAACTTGTCCATTTTTCACATTGAATCGGAGTCCTGCCTGTTTTTGGGACTTAGATAGATAGCGATATATAAAGTAAACTTTGATTTATAAATAGATTGATGTCAAACAGCTATATAATGTCCCACCCCCTATATATCGTAAGCTTGCCCCCTTTATTATCTTTCATGCTGCATTAAAGGGTGTTTTAGCCTTGTATTTAGCTTTAAAATAGAATTAATACAGAATAAAAGAGGTGTGGTACGCCTATTTTTCTTTGACATCTAGGGCAAAGCATACAGCTGCAGCCTGGAGACCACAGTTGGTCGCTTTATCTGTTATCAAAATTGGGGGGGACCACATAACAATTGTTTTCATTATTTATTTATTTATTTATTTTTACAGTGATCTGATGTCAGTTTGATTGCCATGCTGGCAACCAATCACAGATGCAGGCAGACAGGGTGAGTGGAGTTAAATCTGTCTTTAACCATTTGGGTGGAGCAATTAGTATGTCTGAATTTCTTAATCAGCCCCAGAAGCATGGTGACAACAGCGCTCAATCTTGGGCTCCACTGCAGAGCTCCACTGTAATATGGTTTGAGCTGTGTTCGGCAGCTTTTCAGAGCCTTTTAAGGTGTTTTCAAGGTGTGGCACCCCAGAGTCATAGTGCCACAGTGTCACAATTGTTAGGTATCACCAGAGAGCATTAAAGGGTGTTCCACTCAGTCAATACACAAACAACACCAACACCTCCCAGACAGAAGAGGGAGACCAAGCCGGGCTTCAGGGTGAGCTCCCCTATATATTCTGGTTTGAAGAGTAACAAGTTCAGTTTAGCTCCTGGGAGGGCTAAGAAGAGTGCAGTTCCTGTGATGACTGTGAAAAGGACAAGTTCTGTATAAACTGAGAACTAGACCTGGGTGTAAAAGGGCTGTGCCAGGCCAATCCCAAGGTCCACTGCTGAACCCCAGGCCTAAGACTAGGGTCTGAGGAAAGAGGAGAGACAGAAACCTACTGGGAGGCTGCACAACTTCGTGCTTCCCTTCCCTGAGAGGAACAATGCCAGAACGGACACTGGAGTCTGAGACTGTGAAGGTTCACACACACTGACAGTCAACACCGGAGAGTGGGGGACTCCAGATTTTTCAGCTACACGGTACCAGGGGCACAGCAACATATAGAATCCAGAAACACTGACTTCCCGGAGTGGGGTAGAAAAGTGGAGGACTCGAGTTGCCTGCCATACTGATAAACACAGACAGAGACAGGGCTGGCAGCTTAGCTTAAGCAGCTGCAGTGGCCACCACAGAAGCACAGTGAGGAAGCCAACAGAACCCGGTCAGGTGAGAAATACCCTGAACTGCTCTCCCTGTGCTCTATAACAGAATCCCACCTGAGGAGCCATAGACTGTCATCCCTGCACACTGGCTGGAGAAGCTACAGCTTTGAAGTAAGTGACTGTGTGAAGCTCTCACCAAGCACAATCATAGACTATTGCTCCTGCCCTGAGGACCTCCAGCCCTATCCAGAGAGAGCTTGCCATCTCAGCTGCCCCTAAGTTACCGTCCCCAGCAACGACCAAGCAGCGGTGGCTCCATTGGCCACAGCACTCTGGGTGGCATCACAACAAATCCCCTTTAAATACCCCCTTTTTGGACTTATCCTAGGCCACGGGACTGGGTCACGACTACCGTGATTCCCCAGAGAACCGCACAGGCCCGGCTCCCGAGTACCCCATAGCCTAGGGGCGCATCAAAGGCCATTGATTTTGTCTCCCAAAATTGATTTGACTGGGGTTCAAAATTCGACCATTCAAACTGAACCCGAACTTGAAAAGATTAGTTCATTTCTTGTCATGATGTTTGGACACACAGGCAGAATGATGGAGGAGGAAGCAGACGTCTCTCTTTTATATCATTACTTCCAAATGTATCTGTGGTTCAAAGTGTGATACTAAGACTGTCACAGGGTTCATGGATTCATGAGCTTCATACTGGCTGCTCAATCTGCTGATAAAAGTGGTACACAATTGCGTCTGATATACTCTTCTTAGGAGTTCACATATATTTGTTGCATTAGGCTTAGTTTTTTTTTTTTTACACTTTATGCAGTTCAATTAGTTCACTATGGAGGGCAAAACATTTGCAAAAAATGCATCAGTTGCGTGTAAGAGGGTACACGGTGGCCAGAGGATTATGAGGAGAGGAGGAGGGTGTGCATCTATTATATAATCGCGAATCGGAAAAGCGCCCCTCCGCGCGCTACTTCCGGCGTGGTCATGTGGATACGAATTTAACATTGGGCGCGAAGCGCCCAATGCTGCGTGAGCAATGGCCGCGAGGCCATTGCGAGTCGCTGGCTGAGTGTGAGCAATGGCCGCGAAGCGGCCATTGCGAGTCGCTGGCCGAAAATCGAACCAGAGGCTCGGCCACAACCTTAGCGATTTACCGCTCGTAGCGCGAGCAATGGCCGCGAGGCCATTGCGAGTCGCTGCCTGAGCCGCAACTCGCTCCCCGGGGACCATGGAGCGGAGGCGGCACAGCCACCTCCGCTCCCCGCTACCCACAATTCGCCCCCCCCATGTCCGCACAGCCCCCCCCATGTCCGCACAGCCCCCCCCATGTACGCACAGCCCCCCCCATGTCCGCAAAGCCCCCCCCATGTCCGCACAGCCCCCCCCATGTCCGCACAGCCCCCCCCATCTCCGCACAGCCCCCCCATCTCCGCACAGCCACCCCCATGTCCACACAGCCACCCCCATGTCCGCACAGCCACCCACATGTCGTCCACACAGCCCCCCCATGTCCGCACAGCCACCCCATGTCCGCACACCCACCCCGCAATGTCCGCACAGCCACCCCGCACCTAAGCTCCTACCCCCTAACTCCGCCGCCCCTTAGTCCCTACCCTCTAAGCCCCGCCGCATCCTAAGCCCCGACCCGCCGCACCTAAGCCCCTACCACCTAAGCACCGCCGCACCTAAGCCCCTACACCCTAAGCCCCGCCGCACCTAAGCCCCGACCAGACGCACCTAAGCCCCTACCCCTTAAGCCCCGCCGCACCTAAAAGCCCCGCCGCACCTAAGCCCCTACCCCCTAAGCCCCGCCGCACCTAAGCCCCTACCCCCTAAGACCCGCTGCACCTAAGCCCCGACCCGACGCACCTAAGCCCCTACCCCCTAAGTCCCGCCGCACCTAAGCCCCGACCCGCCGCACCTAAGCCCCTACCCCCTAAGCCCCGCCGCACCTAAAAGCCCCGCCGCACCTAAGCCCCTACCCCCTAAGCCCCGCCGCACCTAAGCCCCTACCCCCTAAGCCCCGCCGCCTCCTAAGCTCCCGCCGCTTTCCCCCGCCGCTTTCCCCCGCCGCTGTCGCTAACACCTAAAGCCCTACACCCGAAGCCCCCGCCGTCCCCTAACCTAACGTCCCCGTCGATTACTTACATGCATTCTTAGTCATCTGATCGTCCGTCCGATCCACAAGTCCTCCGTCCGGCCAGGCGTCCTCTTCCTCCGGACCCGGGGGTCTTCTCTCTTCTTTCCGCCATCTCTGCCTCTTCGTCCGGCCCCGGGGATCTTCTGTCTTCTTTCCGCCAACTTCCAGCTCCGACGTCCTCTTCACTTATCATTAAGATACAATGGACGACAAATCCACCATTCTACCTCAATGAGATGTGAGGGGCTCTTCTGATTGGTCGCTGTCTACTGCCCTCAGTCAATCAGAAGAGCCCCTCATTTCCCATTGAAATACATTAGCGGTGTGTCGGCGATTTTATGGCCGCCCACCTGGTTCTATTTTCGGCCCTAAAATCGCGGACACACCGCTAATGCATGTCTATGGGCAGTGAGCTCGAATTCTGATTGGTCGGCGTCAGCAGAGAGCGACCAATCAGAAATCGGGCTGACTGCCCATAGACATGCATTAGCGGTGTGTCCGCGATTTTAGGGCCGACAAATAGAACCTGGTGGCCGGCCATAAAATCGCCGACACACCGCTAATGTATGTCAATGGGAAATGAAGGGCTCTTCTGATTGGCTGAGGGCAGTAGACACCGACCAATCAGAAGAGCGCCTCAACAAATAAATTTAATAATAAAAAAAATAATTTAAAAATAATTTAAAAATAATAAAAAAATAAATAAAAAATTATAAATAATTACATTAAAAATAATAATAAAAAAAATAAATACATGCTAATAAGATGAGCCCTTTCAGCGGACCTGAAAGAGAACTGGGTCTCAGCCTCAGGCTCACTTTAAATAAATAATAAATTTAATAATAAAAAAAATAATAAAAAAATAATTAAAAAATAATAAAAAAATAAATAAAAAATAATAAATAATTCAATAAAAATAATAATATAAAAATTAAATATATGCTAATAATATCAGCCCTTTCAGCGGACCTGAACGAGAACTGAGTCTCAGCCTCAGGCTCACTTTAAATAAATAATAAATTTAATAATAAAAAAAATAATTAAAAAATAATTAAAAAATAATAAAAAAATAAATAAAAAATAATAAATAATTCAATAAAAATAATAATAAAAAAATTAAATATATGCTAATAATATCAGCCCTTTCAGCGGACCTGAACGAGAACTGGGTCTCAGCCTCATGCTCACTTTAAATAAATAATACATTTAATAATAAAAAAATAATTAAAAAATAATAAAAAAATAAATAAAAAATAATAAATAAATCAATAAAAATAATAATAAAAAAATTAAATATATGCTAATAATATCAGCCCTTTCAGCGGACCTGAACGAGAACTGGGTCTCAGCCTCAGGCTCACTTTAAATAAATAATAAATTTAATAATAAAAAAAATAATTAAAAAATAATTAAAAAATAATAAAAAAATAAATAAAAAATAATAAATAATTCAATAAAAATAATAATAAAAAAATTAAATATATGCTAATAATATCAGCCCTTTCAGCGGACCTGAACGAGAACTGGGTCTCAGCCTCAGGCTCACTTTAAATAAATAATAAATTTAATAATAAAAAAAATAATTAAAAAATAATAAAAAAATAAATTAAAAATAATAAATAATTCAATAAAAATAATAATAAAAAAATTAAATATATGCTAATAATATCAGCCTTTTCAGCGGACCTGAACGAGAACTGGGTCTCAGCCTCAGGCTCACTTTAAATAAATAATAAATTTAATAATAAAAAAAATAATTAAAAATTAATTAAAAAATAATAAAAAAATAAATAAAAAATAATAAATAATTCAATAAAAATAATAATAAAAAAATTAAATATATGCTAATAATATCAGCCCTTTCAGCGGACCTGAAGGAGAACTGGGTCTCAGCCTCAGGCTCACTTAAAATACCGTATATACTCGCGTATAAGCCGAGTTTTTCAGCCCAAAAATTGGGCTGAAAAGTACCCCCCTCGGCTTATACGCGAGTCAGTGCTGTATACCGATGTATACATCGGTACATACCGATGTATACATCGGTATGCAGCAGCCCCCGCATCCCCAGTAATGCAGGGCCCCCCCAGCGTCTCTCCGGTCACCTGTAAAGCAAACTATACTTATCAGTGTCCCGCTCGCACCCGCCGCTGCCGACATCCGCGATCCTCCATCTTCATGCGACTCCTTCCTGTTTCTGTGCGCGTCACCGGCAATGACGTCATTCCCTGCGACGCGCACAGGAAACAGGAAGGAGTCGCATGAAGATGGAGGATCGCGGATGTCGGCAGCGGCGGGTGCGAGCGGGACACTGATAAGTATAGTTTGCTTTACAGGTGACCGGAGAGACGCTGGGGGGGCCCTGCATTACTGGGGCTGCCTGTATACTACCGCTGGGGCTGCTATATACCTCTGGGGCCCTGTATACTACCACTGGGGCTGCTATATACCTCTGGGGCCCTGTATACTACCACTGGGGCTGCTATATACCTCTGGGGCCCTGTATACTACCACTGGGGCTGCTATATACCTCTGGGGCCCTGTATACTACCACTGGGGCTGCTATATACCTCTGGGGCCCTGTATACTAACACTGGGGCTGTATATACTACCACTGGGGCTGTATATACCTCTGGGGCCCTGTATACTACCACTGGGGCTGCTATATACCTCTGGGGCCCTGTATACTACCACTGGGGCTGCTATATACCTCTGGGGCCCTGTATACTAACACTGGGGCTGTATATACTACCACTGGGGCTGTATATACCTCTGGGTCCCTGTATACTACCACTGGGGCTGCTATATACCTCTGGGGCCCTGTATACTACCACTGGGGCTGCTATATACCTCTGGGGCCCTGTATACTACCACTGGGGCTGCTATATACCTCTGGGGCCCTGTATACTACCACTGGGGCTGCTATATACCTCTGGGGCCCTGTATACTAACACTGGGGCTGTATATACTACCACTGGGGCTGTATATACCTCTGGGGCCCTGTATACTACCACTGGGGCTGCTATATACCTCTGGGGCCCTGTATACTACCACTGGGGCTGCTATATACCTCTGGGGCCCTGTATACTACCACTGGGGCTGTATATACTACCACTGGGGCTGCTATATACCTCTGGGGCCCTGTATACTAACACTGGGGCTGTATATACTACCACTGGGGCTGTATATACTACCACTGGGGCTGTATATACTACCACTGGGGCTGTATATACCTCTGGGGCCCTGTATACTACCACTGGGGCTGTATATACTACCACTGGGGCTGTATATACTACTGGGGCTGCGTGTATACTACCACTGGGGCTGCTGTATCTACCTCTGGGACTGGTGTATACCACACTGCTGGGGGCTGTATAGTTGTGCTAGGGTCCACCCTCGGCTTATACACGAGTCAATAGATTTTCCCAGGTTTTGGGGGCAAAAGTAGGGGGGTCGGCTTATACACGGGTCGGCTTATACACGAGTATATACGGTAACTAATAAATTTAATAATAAAAAAAATAATTAAATAATATTTAAAAAATAATAAAAAAATAATTAAAAAGTAATAAAAAAAATAAAATAAAATTATACATAATAACATAAAAAATAAGAATAATAAAAAAAAAATGCTAATAATAATGATATTACTGCTAATAATAATGCTATTAATGCTAATAATTATGCTATCAATGCTAATAATAATGCTATTAATGCTAATAATTATGCTATTATTTATGTTATTAATGCTAATAATTATGCTATTAATGCTAATAATTATGGTATTAATGGTAATAATAATGCTATTAATGCAAATAATATTGCTATTAATTCTATTATTAATGCTATTAATGCTAATAATTATGCTATTAATGCTCATAATTATGCTATTAATGGTAATAATAATGCTAATAATGCAAATAATATTGCTATTAATTCTATTATTAATGCTATTAATGCTAATAATTATGGTATTAATGGTAATAATAATGCTATTAATGCAAATAATATTGCTATTAATTCTATTATTAATGCTATTAATGCTAATAATAATGCTATTAATGCTAATAATTATGCTATTAATGGTAATATTAATGCTATTAATGCAAATAATATTGCTATTAATGCTATAATTAATGCTATTAATGCTAATAATTATGCTATTAATGCTAATAATTATGCTATTAATAATAATGCTATTAATGCAAATAATGTTGCTATTAATGCTATTATTAATGCTATTAATGCTAATAATTATGCTATTAATGCTAATAATTATGCTATTAATGGTAATAATAATGCTATTAATGCAAATAATATTGCTATTAATGCTATTATTAATGCTAATAATGCTAATAATTATGCTATTAATGCTAATAATTATGCTATTAATGGTAATAATAATGCTATTAATGCAAATAATATTGCTATTATGCTATTATTAATGCTATTAATGCTAATAATTATGCTATTAATGCTAATATTAATGCTAATTATGCTAATAATAATGATATTACTGCTAATAATAATGCTATTAAGGCTAATAATCATGCTATTTATGCTATTCAAAATGCTATTAATGCTAATAATATTGCTATTAATGCTCTTTATACTAATAGTAATGCTATTAATGTAATTATTTATGCTATTAATTCTATTATTTATGCTATTAATGCTATTAATAATGCTATTAATAATGTTATTCATGCTATTAATAATACTATTAATGCTATTAATGCTAATATTAATGCTATTAATTGTATTATTAATGCTAATAATGCTATTAATAATGCTATTAATGCTAATAATAATGCTATTACTGCTAATAATAATGCTATTAATGCTAATAATTATGCTATTAATGCTACTATTAATGCTAATAATGCTAATAATAATCATATTAACGCTATTAATAATGCTATTAAGGCTAATAATCATGCTATTTATGCTATTCAAAATGCTATTAATGCTAATAATATTGCTATTAATGCTCTTTATGCTAATAGTAATGCTATTAATGCGATTAGTTATGCTATTAATTCTATTGTTTATGCTATTAATAATGCTATTAATGCTATTAATGCTATTAATAATGTTATTCATGCTATTAATAATACTATTAATGTTATTAATGCTAATATTAATGCTATTAATTGTATTATTAATGCTATTAATGCTAATATTAATGCTATTAATGCTAATAATTATGCTATTAATGCTAATATTAATGCTAATAATAATCATATTAACGCTATTAATAATGCTATTAAGGCTAATAATCATGCTATTTATGCTATTCAAAATTCTATTAATGCTAATAATATTGCTATTAATGCTCTTTATGCTAATACTCATGCTATTAATGCGATTATTTATGCTATTAATTCTATTATTTAGGCTATTAATGCTATTAATAATGGTATTAATGTTATTAATAATGCTATTCATGCTATTCATGCTAATATTAATGCTATTAATTCTAATAATCATGCTATTAATCCTATTAATAATGCTATTAATGCTATTTTTAATTCTATTAATGCTATTAATAATTTTATTAATGCTAATAATGCTATTACTCCTCATAATAATGCTATTAACGCTATTATTAATGCTATTTATGGTAATAATGCTATTAATACTAATAACAATACTATTAATAGTACTATTATTGCTGTTAATAATGCTATTAATGCTAATAATAATGCTGTTATAATGCTAATAATTATGCTATTAATGGTAATAATAATGCTATTAATGCAAATAATATTGCCACGTTCTAGAATCCCGATGCATTTGCATCGGGCTCACAGCTAGTTATTCTATAATGGAGGACTATGAAGCTGCATTACACTATAATGGAGAGGTAGAACATATCCCATTGCAGAAAATGGGATGAGTTTTCTCATCAGTTTCCATTTGAATGTAGTTCAACTACAGATGGATATGACTACGCAGAATAGGACATATTTGCAAGGGCCTAATTGTTTTTAGTTGGTGACTTTTAACTTGGTCCATGACCTATGCTAATTATTTGCAAAGATTCATGCAGATCTAATTGAGAATTTATATTACAAGGAAATTCAGGTACAATTTTGAAGTGACAGAATAACTGTCTGTTCACTGGCGGCCACCAGGAGAGATTTCAAAGTGATCCGCAGCCTTCTCCTGCGCTGTCATGCGACAGACACTGCGGATCCATTGAGATCCATGCATTATTTGTGCGCTTGCGGGCGCAGATAAAACAAGCGCCTCACGACCACACAAAAAATGCAACAGGCTGCATTCTGAGGGTGCACAAATTGTTCGCATCCGAATGCAAACACAACCAAACGCAGCCAATACGCAGACACATGCGTTCCCATGTTAAACATAGGAACGCAGTGCGCAAGCGTTTGGCTGCGTTCGGTACGCTGCGCTTGTAAACGCAAGTGTGAAGGCAGCCTTACATGGATTTCTCCTATATTTGTCAAACTGCAAGTTTGAATATCTATATTTTACTGCACAAATTATATTGCTGGATATTTTAGTTGGGGATTTAGTTTTGTAACCGTGAACTCATGAAAGGGGCGAGGCTACCGGTATGACACACTTTTAGTCCCGCCCCTTTCATGACGCGGCCAGGCTCTCAGCACTGCAGCAAGCCGAGAGGGGGCGTGCATAATTACAAAGCGGGCGGAGGGAGCAGCAGATAGGCCCGACTTTGGAAACTTTTACAGACACAGAGAAGTCACACAGGACGAGGTGATTATAACCTCTATTCTTTACTTTACAACATTGTTTTCTTCAGCAAAAGGGATGGCTGGAAATGATAAGAGGGGGTGCAGGGACAGGTATAATGACACGGGGGGTCAGTTTGTGGGGTCATGCGCCTAGAGATATTAATCAAACATTTATTTATTAAATAAATAATTTTACTATACAGAGAACAGTTTGCTCATCCCTGCGGCAGAAGGAATGAGCAAACTATCCGGTAACCGGATTGCTCAGGATTACACATCCTGAGCAATCTGGTTACCGGATTGAGGCTTCAGCAATGCGGTTCCCGGATTGCTGAGTGTATGAAGACAATTGCGTTCACCGCATCCGGATCTGGATGCGGTGAACGCAATTCAGGTTTAAAGTGTGACCCTAGCCTTAGTGTACTGTATTGATTAGAGTTGCAACATAAGCGATTGAATAAAGGTTATTGTTCGCGCTGGTCCCCTAAAATCATATATCTATATAACCTATAGGGGGTAGAACACTAACTCCCTTGCAGCCTTCTAGCAGCAACATCTAAATCCTTGTAACCTTAGAGACTTGCTCCAGTGTATAACCCAATAATTATAAAATCAGTTTTTCACTTGATTTGAATGCCAAGTTTTATTTTCTAGTGAACAAGACAGAGACTAACTTGCACCAAAGCTCAGGCAAAGTATAGATTGAGCAGTTGCGTTAAGAATCCTCTACTGACAGTGGGATAGGCCAGAGCAGCAACACTCACAGGAGGTAGGTGACTACACTCCTGCAGAATATGACTACAATTTAATACAGCTGGGTTCAGACTTTCCAGCGATAGAGGAATGCAGTAGTGCTGGATGTGTTGCCTGGAGCAACTGATAAAACGATGAGACACTAGGAGGAGCAGAGAGCAGTTTACCAGCTACGCGAGTCACTGGACGTGGCGACAAGTGTGAACGCTAAGAGCCCAAGACAAGTGTACTTGACAGCACAGTGGTGGCATTTTGCTTAGGACGTTTTCATTGTTTGCTATTAATTTATAATATCTTTTCTAAATTATATATTCTTTTAGAAAATAATTGTATTGCAAATGTTAGCCATTCATATCCCAATAGTCCTCTTCATGTGATTTTACAGTTTCTTTTTATCATTATAATTGTGAAGAAACCACATTGATTTCAACAAACAATCAAATCTCAGAAGTACAGCAAAATACTGTGATTCCATGCCTAGATCAACATTTAGAAGCATATATTACTCATCCTCGTTGTTACTAATATTTCAAACACTCATCCAATTCAAACACTGCATACTAATTTTTCTGGCCTGCTGTCAGATGCTTCAGAACAATTTTCAAAACTGCTTTTTTTGTGTAGAATAAACATGCCCTTTAAAAGTGTAGACAAACTACAAAGACATAACTTGTTCCAGTTTGATTGCTTATACCTTATAAAGAAAGTGTCACATTGCTGTCTAAGGCTGGCTTCACACCACAGTGTGATCTGGTCCGGATCCGGCCCGGACCGGTTTTTGGCCCCATAGTAGCCTATGGGGCCGGATGGAGCCGGATGGCAACTCTCTGCCATCCGGTTTCATCACTCCGGGACAATCCGGGAGAATACAGATTATTCTCTCCGGATATAAAAATGTTGCTTGCAACATTTTTGTGTCCAGGGAGAAAAATCTCCCCAATTTGCCGGATCCCGGATTCACCCGAATTCTCCCGGATCCGGTGCAATCTGGCGCTCCCCAACATGGGAGCCTATGGGGCCCAGAATGCACCGGTCCGGGAGGATCCGGGAACCGGATACCGGTGGCTGCACGCTGCTGTTCTTTCAGGACCACGGCTAGCTCCCCGCAAGCCACGGTCCTGAATCATTAGCAGCTGCAGCTGCGTCCGACTGCACCCAGGACCGGAGGGCACATTTGGCCCTCTGGTTCTGTGTGCTGATCCGGTCCGGGGCTGTCCGGGTCATCCCGGACAACCCCGGACCAGATCACACTGTGGTGTGAACTAGGACAAGGATCGTAATACAATGCTCAGATTGGCTCCCTGACTCGAGTGTGACAGCTACATATAAGTACATGCTGTTATGCTCGGGTGGGGAGAGCTGACGACGACCATTCCAAGCATTACATTTGGATCCTCGTCCGAGTTATATGGCTGTCTGACTGTGCCCTCATAATACAAAAATAGGGAAACACAATGGCTAGGGTCACACATCCAAATCTGCTTTTTTGAGACTTTAGAAAAACAGATCCGTTAAATTTAGACTGCCAATAGTGTCTCCTGACTTAGTCATTCTTTCACCAAAAACGCATATGCATTAATGCATGATGCCTATATGTACCATGCGTTAACGCATGCATCTCCCATAGGGCCCCAAGTTAAAAAAAACATGCATTTTTTTACAGGACCCCAGAAACGGTGCTAGCAGCATTTTTTGGAGCCCAGGAAAACCGGATTACCGTTTTTGAAAAACGCAGGTGACCCTAAGTGCACCATTTGTTAACAGATCTCTTTTTGGGACTTAGAAAAAAATGCTAAATTTTGCTACAAAATCGGATCTGAAGCAAAAACGTCTGGGATTTGTGACCCTAGCCTATATCAGTGTAAGGTAAATAAATATTTTATGACATATTGGGGTACAAAAACAAAAATGTATTGTGAATCAAGAGTCACTAATACAGTATTAAAAGGGTTGTCTGATCTTAGAAGAAAAGTACAGTCACTGTGTGTAACTGTAGACTGCTGAATAGTGATATGCTGGGAGGGCTGTAAAAATAAGTAAAATGATTCATTGTATGTCACGCCGCAGACTATGGAGCGTCTGATTACAGTGTGTGACAGTGGTGCACAGACTAATGGTGTTCAGTGCACTACACAGAACAACAGACTGGGGAAACACCGTTGAGGACAAATGCAACGAAGGGCCCTGCTTGTAGCCAATGGGAAAAAGGAGACTTCCTGCACTCACCTTCAGCTGTGCCCTGATCTCCCTACCATCCCTATACGGGTTCTTTCACCCCGTCGGCGAGCAGGATACCTAGTCACTCGCTGGCCTGATGTTAACCCTAAATAGAGCCGGCGGGAGCACTAGTCCCAAACACTGCAGTAATGATAACAACAAACAAAAACAACAAAAACAACTTCACACCTGCTGCCATTCTCCTGGGCAGCAGATGGCTTGGCAATGGTCAGCTTTTCCGGAATAGTACCGTCACCTCATGTAGCTAGCCAGGAATGGAATTCAATCACCAGCAAGGAATGCTGGATCATGTGACAATATAAAGGAGATGGGATTGATCACAAAGTAGCCACACCTACGAAGAGAATGAAGAAGTATTGCAACAACCAAAACTGATATTAACTCCTACACTGCCACAGGAAGGAAACACAATTTAAAATGAAATGTTAATACAGGAATAGGACACAGGTCTCAAACCAGTCACAAGTCTCCAAAGTAAGGCTAGGGTCACACTTGTGTTTTTTTAAAAAAAAAAAAAGATCCGGTTTTGAGCTTTAAAAAGCTCACAACCGGAGCAGGAAACGCTCCTCGTAGGAGCCTATATTAAAAACCGGAATGCTTCACAAGCAATCCGGTTACCACCTCTGGCTCTGCAGCCTGAGTGAAAAATCATGCAGGCTGCAGTTTTCGGAGCAGTTGTAAGCCCTGCACTGCGGTAACCGGATTGCTCAGGATGTGTAATCCTGAGCAATGTGGTTACCGTATATACTTTGCTTATCCCGGCTGCTGCAGGGATAAGCAAGGTGTTATCAGTGTTTATTATAAATTTTATTAATAATTGTGGCTATAATGTCTCTAGGGGGTGCCCCCCCCCATGCCCACCCCCCATAGAAACATACCACCCACTCAGTTGTGCATATAATGATTTAATTGCTGATGTACAGTAGCCGGCTCCTGTCGGCTCTGTACATTTTTATAAATGAAGCCGCCGCCTCCTCTGTGACCTGCGCGCATACTATACTTAATGTAGGTATACTATGTGCACTGTCTAAAGTCCTGCAGGCTTATACAGTAGAGCTATGGCACTGCTCAGCCCATAGATCTACTGTATAAGCCTTCAGGACCCTGGACAGCGCACATACTATACCTACATTAAGTATAGTATGTGCGCTGCTCACAGTGGAGCCGGCGGCTTCATTCATAAAAATGTACAGAGCCGACAGGAGTCGGCTACTGTACATCAGCAATTAAATCATTATATGCCCACCTGAGTGGGTGGTATGTCTCTAGGGGGGGTGGGCACCCCGGGGGTGTACGGTAACCGGATTGCTCAGGATTACACATCCTGAGCAATCCGGTTACCGCATTGCGGTTCCCTCCACACATTTTTGTTGAAAAACACATGGGACCACAATTGCATTCACCGCATCTGGATCTGGATGCGGTGAACGCAATTCAAATTTAAAGTGTGACCCTAGCCTAAGAGAGACCATCATGACACTGCACGGGCTCCAACAGCTAATCACAAATGCTCAATCTCTGTGACAGCATCCGTAATTAGCTGTTTCGCCCTAACCCATTGTCCAAGCATCTGTGATTGGTTGCCATTGGCAATGAACCTGCCATTAAAGGGGTGTAAAATTAAATAATTAATTATAAATATTTGCACATAGGTCCCATTTATTTTTGATTCTCAGTGCAGATAAAAGAGACAGCTACAGGGGAGCTCATTATTTTCTAAATAAGTAAATTAAAATTTAAAAAAAATTAAAATAATTAAAAAAAATGTGTGGGCTGTGTCCTATTTTTGATTGTCAGGCAAGATAAAACCAAGCAGTTGGGGGCAGGTATTCTCAGCATGGTGAGGCCCATAGTTATTGGGCCCCCCAATAAAAGGCAGACAGATTCCAGTGAACAAATGTGAGGTTAATGAGTGGTGTTACAAGTGTACAATTCTCGCTAAGTATAATGCTGCTGATTTAATCACTGGTTTGCTTTCTTTTACTGCCCCCCTAGCCACCATTTTATATCTATAAAGTCCAGGTTCAGAGTTCAGTTCAAGTTTGGTCCCAAACCCAGAATATAAAATAGTCCATCCGGATCCACTGAACCCGAACATCTGTGCGTTCGCCCATCTCCAATCGTAACATTGTGTGATGCGACATATGGTTACAATTCCTCTGTATTTGTTGTGTGGGTGGTCAGTCACATCACCACATATTTGCAATGAGCAAATGTGCTGTAACGTGAGGCGTGCCCACTGGACGCCTGCATTTCTCTCAGTGCTCTTCTATTGAGAGAAGATGGGTGAGATCAGTCAACACGTGATTGCAATTCTATATGGCAGAAATGTAGAGGGACTGAGGCTGGTCACATGCAGCAATCTGACCAGATTCAGAGCAGCGCAGACAGACTCCAAAATATGGATAATATATTAACAATAAGAATTTGTACAGTAACTTTATAAACAATTGATTGATGCAAATAATATAAGGATATAATGCATAAGGATTGTGGTCACAGGGTGTAGTAACCTGTAAAAGGGAAAAAGGTTACAGTAAGGTGTAATAAGAGATTTTTATTGTATATTGGATAATAAAGATGTAAAAGAGATGTAAATAAGATGTGATGTATAAAAAGCCCAGTATTTACCAAATGTGGCTGCTGGAAGAAGGTCTTAGGGCCACGCCACACGCATCAATTTACTGAACGATATCGTTTAAGCAACCTGCTTTTTTGCTCGCTTAAGCGATATCATTTGTGCATCACTGTGTGTAATCAAGCGATATTTCTTTGAAAAATCGCTTGATTGTTTGATCGCAGATTTGTGAACATGTTCACAAATCTATCGTTGGTCGGCCGGTGGACATGCAGCATCGCTGCGTGTGACACCGGCAAACCAACGATGAACGAGCTCCCAGCGCCTCGCAGCCTATGCTGGGAGCTTGTATCCATGGTAAACATCGGGTTACTAAGCACCGCGCGGCGCCTAGTAACCCGATGTTTACCATGGTTACCAGCGTTCTCGCTGGTCCACATCGTTGGTGAGTCTGCCTGTGTGACAGCTCACGAGCGATGTGAACAATATTGTTAGCGATCGCGCGTGCATGTGATCGCTAACAATATCGTTCTGCAAATTGATGCGTGTGACGTGGCCCTTAGTAACTGAAACATCGCACCTATTACCTGATGGCCAATAAAGGCGAGATACATCTGGAAGGAGTGCTGCAGTCCTTGTTTCATTTGGTCTGTATAAAGGAGTGATTTAACCCCACTCTGGGCTGAATTTGCACCCACCTTATTAGGAAAAAGTGCTGCTCCATTTATTTGCTTTGCATGTATTGTTCATGTGAGATATAGCAGTTGAATCACCAGGATGGAACCAGGTAAATTAGTTTACACAGAGGATGATGAAGATTGGATTTTAAAGGGTGCAGAGGGAGAAATTGATTTGGTAAGCGTACCCTCAGTAATTAATCTTAAACGTACATATGAAAATGATGTTAAGAAGATTCTATCTCTGGAATTGCATCTAGCAATGTTAGGACAATACTATAAGAGTCAGTAATAAGGAGTAAGAAGATCCCAAGAGGTTTAAGATCCAATATATACCCCACTCTTTTTCTGGGAGATGTAGAATTTTGCAACAAATTTGTTATACTTTCTAATAAATACGCAATGGATACAATGTTATTGAGCATGGAGTATATACAGCAACAACTGAGTAAGGGCCCTTTCACGTCAGCGTTTTTTTTAAATCGCGGCAGATGCGGTGAAAAAACTGACAGCATTTTTTTTCGCGGCCGCACCTGCCGCAAGTGCCAAAACCGCACTTGCCGCACCTGCCACAAGTCCGCATATACCTTGTATGGGCGTTTACCGCAACCGCGCCGCACCCGTGCTGCAAGTGCAGCCGGTATGCGGTAATCGCGGCAGATGCGTTTTTTTCACCGCATCTGCCGCGATTTGAAAAAAACGCTGATGTGAAAGGGCCCTAAGATGAAAGATATTAACAGAAGAGACAGAAGGGGAATTAACAAGTATACTTAAAGAAGAAAAGTACCTTAAGTTTTTAAGAGCTGGTTAAAACTAAAATGGAGAAGCAAAGAAAGGAGTTAGAGAAAACTAAGAGACAGAAGTGGGCTAGAGACTCCGAAGATTACAAGCTTGGCATGATATACAACTGGCAAAGAGGTCAAAATAGATGGCGGAGAAGAGGTCATTATAAAGGGACTGATCGTGACATAAAAACACTGTATGATGGTAATAACCTAATTTTGTTCCACCTAGATCAAGAAGGGCTCAACCTAGAAGACGATGAGGAGGGCGGAGGCAATAGAAACCGCAAAAAACACACAGGAAGGAACTGAACTAGTCATCAATTTATCCGTTAAACCCTTGTCAGACGCTCAAATAGAGATATTGGGAAAAGGACTCATATATTGTATGGGTTCACATGTGGACTGGTTCACAATAGAGAAAGAGTTATATCAATTTTTTAGAAACATAAGATTGAAATGTCATTTTTATGGTAAAAAGAGTACAATAGATGTAAGAAAAAGTGAATTAAACATGCAAGAATTGGGCCTTAAGAGAAAGAGTGATTTTGTGCCAGGAGATAATGTCCCAGTTGTTGAGGCTTTTGTATCTGCAGTTAAACAAGAGGTAGAGCTCTTGAGGAAGAATAGAAAAAAAGAATTGGCTAAACCCAATGTAAAAACTGAACAGGTACAGGATTTGCAAGAACTTGTCCATGACGGCAATCTAGTAGTTAAACCCCCATGCATACCTGAGAGAAGCAGAAAGGCAGTTGAAAGATCCAAAAGTTTACAGAATATTGAATAGAGAGACTCGAAGTTTGATATACAAAAAAATATAATGAAGGTTTTGGATACAGGGAAAGTAGGAGGTGTTATTGATGAAAAACTGTATGACTATTTGATTGTAAAAATCCAGTGACACCTGTATTATATTTGGTTCCAAAGGTGCATAAAATGTTGATCGGTTTCCCTGGCAGGCGGCACGCGGATTGATTCCATCTTTTACAACATAGGGACCTTTCTGGATAGAATATTACACCTTTTGCATCTTTGGCCAAATCATACATAAAAGATACAGGAGATTTTTTTTGCCTAAGTTGAAAGATTATGAAGTGCATGCCACTGTAATGTTGGTCTCGTTCAATGTCACCTCATTATATATGTCCATTAGACATGAGATGGGGATAGAGGTGATTAAAAGATGTTTAGAAAAACAGTGTGTTCCGATCAATGTAAACAGTTTGTGATTGATTTGTTGGACATCGTGTTGAAACAGAACTACTTTTTCTTTGGAGATGTATTTTATTTGCAAATCATGGGTACCACAATGTTGGCGCAGATTGCATGCTCATATGCAGGGGCAGTTATGGCATCGCTTGAGGAGGAATGTGTCTATGTAGCCCACCACTTCTCAAATGTGGAGATACATAGGGGGCGTGTCCTGGCAGCAATGGCGCCGGTCACACTGTAGTGGAGCTCTGATCAGCCCCGGCACAAAAGCGGCCATATCCCGCACCTGGAGGAGCCTGCACGGCCTCAAATTGCAGCCCTTACTCCCGGAGTGACAGGGACACCCATGGGCAAGCAGAAGGCCCCTGCACAACGCTCACCGAGGAGGGTTTCTGATTTCTTCCTCCCCGGCGGGAAACCTCTCTCCTCTCCTAAAATGGCGCCTCCTTCATCTCCCCGTGCACAACGTGCAGCCAGACGTGGAACTATGACTATGGAGGACCCGAGCACATCGGCTCCTGAACCACTGGAAGCCCCGCTCACCAGGGGTGCAATGGAGGAGCTCCTGGCTGGATTTAGGCTCACTTTACAGCAGGATATGCGCGCCATGATAGCTGAGGTAAGGGGGGAGGTCACGCAAATCAGCACCAGGGTGGATAAGCTTGAAGCAAAGATGGCTGAGTTGGTGGAGTCTCATAATGAGCTGATGGACACTCATGAAAGACACTTAGCCAGAACAGACAGAATTTCAGCTAAGACACTTGACCTGGAGGATCGCTCACGCCGTAACAATGTGAGGATCCGTGGCATCCCGGAACAGGTCCCCTCTTCAGATCTGCGGCCCTTATTGCAAGACTTTATCCTACAAGTCCTCCCTGACACTTCCAAACTGCTTCTCACTGTGGATCGCATACATAGAGTCCCGAAACCTCCCAGGGTTCCGGAGAATTGCCCCAGGGATGTGCTCGCGCGAATACACTATTTTGAGGTCAAGGAGGACTTCTTACGAGCCCTGCGCCAGAAACCAACGCTACCGGACCCCTTTGCATCCCTGGAGATCTTCCCGGACCTCTCTCCGGGGACACTGGCCCTGAGACGAGCCTTCAGGCCTTACACGGAGGTCCTGAGGAAAAAGGATATACCGTACCGCTGGGGATTTCCTACTAAACTCCTAATACGCCGGGATGGGAAAATGACTGTCTGCTTTATTCCGCCGCACGCTGAAAAGCACCTAACGCGTTGGGGATTATGGCCACCGACTTCATCCTCAGAAACACATTCCCTTGCGGTCTCTCCTCAGCCCGAACCGGGAGGCAGCCTTGACCCAGATTGGACCAAAGACTGATGCGCCGGCTGGCTCCACAGGTTTCTCCTGCTCAATGTTCATTGCATATATGTGCTGAGGGCTGATCTTCCTTGCTCCTTTATCTAGCCTTTTTCCTTCTTCTCTTCTACTACACTTTAGTACCTCTCTTACCTTCTTCTCTAACTCCCTTCACTTCCCATTTACATTCTTGCGTTCTATTCTTTCATTATCTTTCTTTTGCTTCTTTTTCCTTTCTTACCCTCCCTCCCCCCCTCCCCCCCCCTTTTTCCCCCCCTTTTTCTTTACCCCCATCTCTCACTATTTCCTTCTCATCCTTGATCTTTTCATCCTTCTCTCACTCTTCTGGACTTCTATGTCCTCTGATTCTACCTAAGTGCTTATTTCTTTCCCACTGCACTTTTCTCTCCTTGGACTACCTTTCTGGACCTCCCTAACACCTATACCTTTCTATTCCAATTCTCTTCTCTGTTTCTGACCCCTCTCTCTCTGGTCTAACGGGGTCTCAGCCCCCCCTGGTGGGTGCTTGGCTTTCCTTGCACTCTGTACTGAAACTCTTTGACACTCTGGGGATAGTTTTAGCTGTATTGCTAAACTCTATTGTTCACTGCAGTTTTTTTTTTTTTTTTTTTTTTTTTTGTTGATATTGCTGATTGCCTGTGTCGATACTTTCCCCCCCTCCCCCTCCCCCCCTGTTACCTATTCCTGACCTGGTTAACGGTGTAAGTTTGCAGAGGATTGCACTGTATACTGTACCTTTCAAAATCCTTTGCCTTTTCCTGTATACCTTTCATTGCTTCCATCTCCTCTTTGCCACCATGACCCTATCACTAGCCTCCGTTAACGTTAACGGTTTGAATTCTGCTGGCAAGAGGAGTGTGGTCTGGCGACAGCTCAAGAAAGCTGGTGGTGACATCCTGTTCCTTCAGGAAACACATCTCTTGAGTGGAGACTGTCACAGAATGTCCTCTCAAAATTACCCCTCACAGTTCTATGCTTCAGCTGATTCCAAACGAGCTGGTGTGGGGCGATTTTTGTTCACAAACATGTTGATTTCTCCCTTGTCGACGTAATTCCAGACCCAAAGGGGCGCTACGTAATAGTTGTGGCACGACTGGGCGGTGTTCTATATACGCTAGCATCAGTGTATGGTCCTAATACGGGACAACGCTCCTTTCTAAAGGGATTTCTTAAAATTCTGGCCTTACACGCTAAGGGCTCTAGGATAGTTGCTGGAGACTTTAATGCCCCGATGGACAGACGTCTTGATTGCTCGAATCCCTCGACATATCGGGGTGATTTGGGTCCTCTTTTCGCTCAGTCCCAGTTACATGACATCTGGCGTTACCTCCATCCTTCGGAGCGGGACTATACCTTTCTGTCTCCCCGGCATGGCACTTTGAGTAGGCTCGACTACTTCCTGGTGGATGATTCTGTGCTTTCACACTGTGCGGCTGCTAATATAGCCTCCATAACCTGGTCAGATCACGCACAGATCTCCCTGGAGGTGGTCGACCCCACCTCACTCAGACCACCGGCTCGCTGGCGGCTGAATGAGTACCTACTTTCTTTCCCAACGCATATACAACACATAAGCAACCATGTGGAGCAATTTTTTTCCTCCAATGATGTAGCTGGGACTGACCCGGAAATACTCTGGTACGCCCATAAGGCAGTACTTCGGGGCATTCTCCTTCAATTAGCCTCCAGAGCCAAAAGGGAACGAGAAGCTGCAATTACCTCCCTACTCTCCAAGATTAAATCCCTGGAGGCAACACACAGGACATCCCCCGGGGAATCTATTCTACAGGAGTTGATAGAGACGAGGCGAGATCTGAGAGCACTCCTACTAGAAACTGCAGAAAAATACCTGAGGAAAACCAAATCCAGGTTTTATGCAATGGGGGACAGAGCAGGTGCCCTACTGGCCAGGAGGATTAAAAAGAGGGAAACACAGTCGAGAATATCCACCCTGCGGACTTCATCGGGAGATACTGTACGCAACCCGATTAAAATTGCTGAAGAGTTTGGGAAGTTTTATCATTCCCTGTATAACTTAAGGGAATCAAAAGATACTCCTCAGCCTTCTAATGAATCCATTCAGAAGTTCCTATCTAAAGCTTCCCTTCCTTGTCTTTCTCACGAACAGTTGGGATTTCTGAATGCCCCGATCTCCGAAGAAGAAATATCAATGACCATACGGTCAATTAAGAAACGTACCTCCCCGGGCCCAGACGGTTTTTCTTATCTTTATTACTCTTCCTTTTCTAATCTTCTCACACCGTATCTTCTTAAACTTTTCTCTTTTTGGCAGCAGCAGGGCTCGATACGTGCGGAGGGATTGGAGGCCCTTATATCCACCATTCCTAAAGCGGGAAAGCCTCTCACCTCCCCTGGAGATTTTAGGCCCATATCGCTTCTCAATTGTGACCTCAAGATATACGCAAAACTGATTGCAGCACGCCTCTCGGTCGTTCTCCCCTCCTTGATTCAATTGGACCAGGTGGGGTTTGTCCCTGAACGTCAAACATCTGATGGTACACGCAGACTCCTGAATGTTCTAGATCTGCTTGAACGTCGGAAACTCCCCAGTGCACTCCTGTCTCTGGATGCTGAGAAAGCCTTTGACAGGGTGCACTGGGGATATCTGGACGAGGTCCTCTTGAGGTTTGGAATACGGGGGCCGATTCGAGATGCCATTAGCGCTTTGTACTCCAACCCCTGTGCGGCGGTCAGTGTTTCAGGCTTCCTCTCTCCGCGTTTCAATATCACTAATGGTACCCGTCAGGGGTGTCCCCTTTCTCCTTTGGTGTTTGCCCTCATAATGGAACCATTGGCCTCCATTGTCCGTAATTCTCCGGATATTCGAGGGGTTGAAGCTGGATCCTTTGAACATAAAATAGGGCTTTACGCGGACGATGTGGTTTTCTTTTGCACTGACCTACGCACCTCTCTCCCGGCCATTCTCTCAGTACTGGAGGAGTTCTCTAATGCCTCGTACTATAAATTGAACTTCTCCAAATCCACTCTTTACCCTCTACATTTACCTGCTGCTGATCAAATCTTTCTCCATCGTCTTCTTCCATTCGCCTGGGCCAGGGAAGGATTTCAATATTTGGGGATATTTATTACCAAACTCTCAGCAATTGTTAAGCGCAATTGGGACACCTTACATGCTGAAATTAAGAAGGAGATTGAGAGAATTTCGGGGCTACAGTTATCCTGGATTGCGAGGATTCAAACTATTAAAATGTCTATTCTCCCGAAGATCCTCTATCTGTTGCGGTGTCTCCCTTTGAACATCCCAGGCGGTTCTCTTAAGGCCCTACAAGCCACTTTGGGTCGCTTTGTGTGGGATGGCAGACCCCCCCGAGTTGCCAGGCGAGTCCTCTTCCTCCCCTATCCTAGAGGGGGAATGGGGCTTCCTAATGTTTCTGCGTATGCGAGAGCTGCCGTATTACAGGCAGTCGGAGCCTGGTGGTCCGATGCTCCTTCCTCCAGATGGATGCAGATGGAATCTTGCTTCTCCCCGGGGGGCTCTACCCGTCTACTATTGGAGATGACCCTACTTCAACATCGGCCTCCTCCTGACTCTCTTAGGGTCATGTCCACCTTGCTGGGAATTTGGGCGAAAGTTGGTAGATCTCACTTTCCATTCCTATACCGTTATGTAACCCTCAATGCTGCTGAGCATTTGGTGCCTGATCTCTCTCTCCTGGAATGGAGGAGAAAGGGGGTACAATACATTTCGGACCTGATGGACCTGTCTGGCCGCATCCAACAATTCACTGCCCTATCTCAGACCTTTGCCTTGCCGAAAAATACCTTTTTTCGGTACTTACAGCTCCGACATCTATTGTCCACGGTGGTCTGGCCGGTTCCGAACTTGACTACCGTGGATTCGAGTCTTCAGTCCTTTATGAAGGCCGGGAGTTCTGCTAGACATGGAGTATCTGTCATGTATAGGGCCTTACAATGTTCTGAGGAGAATCTTAAGCTGCCTTACATGCAGAAATGGGAAGCAGTATTGTCCTTCTCAGCCTCCAGTGAGGAATGGCGAGCGGCTGCCACGCATGCCTCCCACTACTCCTCCTGCGTGACCCACCTGGAGCAGTCCAAGAAAGCTCAGATGCAATGGTACCATACTCCTGAGCGCTTGGCACGCTTTGATAGAAGTTCCTCTCGGATCAGTCCCTACTGTTGGAGGGGCTGTCAGGTTCTGGGAGACACCCTGCATATGTGGTGGGATTGTTTGATAATCAGACATTTTTGGAAGGAGGTGGAATCTCTGCTGTTGGGACTGACTGGGCTCACCATCCCCTTTCTCCCCCAATTGGTAATTCTGGGCATTGGACTAGAACACGTCCCTGCTCCAATACGCCCTATCTGCACTAATGTTCTTATTGCAGCTAGGCAGTGTCTCGCAATGCAATGGAGATCAACTACAGCTCCCTCCCTGACAGACTTGGTGATCAGACTCAATACTCATTTTCAGCACGAGTTGACATTGTCACATTCTCTTTCAAAAAGGAACAGAGTTCTCAACTGGTGGGACCCATGGGTCACCTCTGTACATAATACGGTGCACGTATAATTGTATAACTGTTTTTTTTTCTCTTTGATACTGTCACTGTAACCATTTTCCCCCTGAATCCCCCCTTCCCCCCCCCTCTCCCCCCCCCCCCCTTCTCCCCCCCTCCTCCCCCCCCCCCCTACCTCAACCCCTCCCCTTATTGTTTATTCCCCTAATCATTACGTTGATTGTTGGGCCTTATGTACATTGCCCTTTCTATTGACTGTCTCATATTTTTCCTTGTAACCTTTGAAAAATTCAATAAACATTTATTGGTTAAAAAAAAAATGTGGAGATACATAGATGACATTTTCCTGTTATGGAAGGGCACCAAAGAAGAACTAAAAAACTTTTTCGAGTTTATTAACAAAATAGATGAAACCATAAAATTTACCATGGTCAGTTCACATACAGAAATTGAGTTTTTGGATGTTAAGGTGAGTCTGACAAATGGAGAGATAAAAACGAGACTCCATGTGAAACCCACAGACAAAAACAAATTACTGCACTATGAAAGAAGCCACCCAATAAATATGAAAAATTCAATTCCCCAGAGCCAAATAAT
This sequence comes from Allobates femoralis, assembly GCA_033576535.1. Lineage (NCBI taxonomy): Eukaryota > Metazoa > Chordata > Amphibia > Anura > Aromobatidae > Allobates > Allobates femoralis. The sequence goes on along the minus strand of JARQOC010000004.1, from coordinate 415,771,863 downwards.
GAGGGTGAACAGGAAAGTGAGTGAAACAAAAGAGAGAGAGGAAGCTGTTGATGTACTGATTGAAAAATTTAAAGAAAGGGTGTACCCTAATACAATTTTGAAAAAACAACAAGAAAAAGCTAAACAGTTAATACCTAAAAAGACCAATGAGGATAGGATTAGCAGAATAAAAACAAGTGGTGTCAGAGGGTTGGAGCGCTAAAGAAACCACGGATTATTGATCATATTACCAATACTTTATTACACGAACAGCAGGGGTCCAGTATGCCACAACGCGTTTCGACGCACAGTTGCGTCTTTCTCAAGTGGAAGTCCAACCCTCTGACACCGCTTGTTTTTATTCTGCTAATCTCTTATCTCCCTTTTGGGAGTGTGGTGTGTGAGCTGCTCTAAGATCCACAGGACCTGGCATTAAATCATAAAGACCCACCCTTGATTGATCAACTGATACACAGTGCGGAGCTTGAACGGAAGCCAGTGCATCGAGTCTGCCTCTTCGAGTGGAGGAGCAAAGGAGCTCACCTCCATCTCCGGAGGAACTAAGGAGCCGTCCCCCAGGCCTGGAGTATCAAAGAAGAAGGGAACATTGGACCCTGTCACACGGCGATCCACATTAAATCATCAGTCTGGTTGTGCGGGGAGTTGCACAACCAGTCAAAGTTAGCGCACACTTGGTGAAACCGCGTAATAATTTCCTCCAGTTGCAGTGTGGCACAATATCTGTTTTTTTCTTTTACAATGAGGATTGATTCTAACGTATGGAGAAGGAAGTAAAGATGTAGTTAAAATTGTCACCAAACATTGGGGAATGCTTGGTAAGTGTTTGCCCCATATAGAGGAATATAAGACTCCCCCTTTAGTATCCTATAGAAGGGGAAGGAATTTAAAATACTCCTTAGTCAAGTCAGATATAGACCCTTTAAAAATGTTAAAACAAAGAACCTTGACAGGAAATAGAAGAACAGGTTGTTTTCCTTGTGTCAATTGCATAAATTGCAATTTGATGTTAAAAGGAAACACATTTTCCATCTGATTACAGGAACAGAATATAAAATTCAGCATCTGTTAACACGTGATACGGATCACGTAATTTATTTGCTAGAATGTCCTTGTAAATTGTGGTACATCGGAGAAACGAGCCTAGACTTCAAAACAAGGATTAATCAGCACAGGTACAGTATAAAAAGGTACTCAATTTACCAGTTCCCAAACATTTTGTTGAAGCTAAACATACAGATTTGTGGTTTAGACTGATATATGGAGTACCCCCATTGAGGAGGGGAGGAGATAGGGTCAAGATTTTAAAAACAAAAAAATTACAATGGATACTTAAATTTTGGACGCTAAGACCTGGGGTCTCAATCTAGAGTACAAGCTACAATCTGTACTCTAGAAGGCTGATCATCATCTGACATTGTGCATTGGGAGTCACATTGGTAGCATGTTGTAGATAAGCACGGTTGTAGATAAACACTGTTCTAAAAAGGATTTTTGCTTTATTACACAGGCACTATGGGAAACCAAAGAAAAACAGGGAAGAACTGGACACTCCAAGCACAGGTTGCCTATTATAAATATAGAGAATTACAAATAGAAGCATGTCGTACCAACCACGATACCTCTCCATATGGTACGGTCAAATTGATGCTGTTTAAATTATCACACACTTATGCACTTTATTGTACTAAATGCAAAAAAAAATGTATTAACTGTATAAAACACAGTTTTCTACACAAAATGGAAAATAAAAGATGGTTATAAAAACACAATATTATATTTTCCTTTTTAACTGAATAAGGGGACAAATGAGTTGTGTGCCACATCTGAAATAATTGCCTTATTGGATGGTTAAGTACATTAAAGGTCTGAATCAGTTATATCACCCATCTGGGCAAAGTTAGGAAGGGGTAATTTAAATTTAAACCCGAACTGTTCCTTTGGCAGAAATTGACGAGGGGGCTCACGACTCTGATGTCATTATGCTGACAAGGGTAGTGTTTCACCCCCAGGAATGGGGTACACTAAAGGATAGGATAATAATAATATTAAAGAAAGCCCAATAATATGACCCAGAGGGGAGGAGACTGAGAGCAGACACCTAAAAGGTACAAAACCACATATTATGAGGCTTATTCAAAAGATGAAGAAAAGCATATGACAAAAGAAAAAGCCCCCCTGTTTTTTATATACACATATACAGCACAGAGCACCTTCTAGTTGTGTAAAAGCACATATGTTGCAGAAGCACTTTAATAACACACCTAATTTAGGAATAATATTAAGAGTAACTTCAAAACAATCATTATTCTCAAAATAAGTAAGATGTTCAAATATAATTGATGTTTTGAAGTAAACATGATATAATGCGGAGAGATTCAAAGAGCGGTGTACAATAATGGTGGCTGAAGACCGGAATGGAGACTACGCATGCACGGGAGCAGTAAGATGGCCCTACTATTTCCAGGTATCCATAGAGATACTGATGCTGAGGGCTAACCGCGCATGTGCAGAAGGACTTCCGCAACGCCGAGAGTAGCGGTGAGGCCAGGGTATGTACATGCAAAAAAACATTAAAAAAACAGACTATATGGAGATTAATTAAGCACACAGCTGTGCAAGGAGTGCCCAATTAACAATAAGCATTTGTACAGTAACTTTATAAACAATTGATGCAAATAATATAATTATATAATGCATAAGGTGTGTGGTCACATAGTGTAGTAACCTGTAAAAGGGAAAAAGGTTACAGTAAGGTGTAACAAGAGATTTATATTGTATATTGGATAATTAAGATGTAAAAGAGATGTAAATAAGATGTGATGTATAAAAAACCCAGCATTTACCAAATGTGGCTGCTGGAAGAAGGTCTTAATGACTGAAACGTCGCACATATTGCCTGAAGGCCAATATAGGCAAGATACATCTAGAAGGAGTGCTGCAGTCATTGTTTCATTTGGGCTATATAAATATATACATATATATGAAGGGAAAAAAAACAGACAGCATTTCTGTCAAGCCACAGGCTTTGGGATACTCAGGTATCAGGCTCCAGGGGCAGCGATGCTGTGTCACAGGGAGTGGTGGCCGCATCTGATCCCGTATCCTGGGTGACACTTCAAAAAGGGAATATATTTACCGGGTATTCTATGTACAGTTCACGTGACGCCACCTGTAGTGTCTGGTGATAGGTCACCAGCACTGCCACAGTCTGTCTGAGGTAGATGGTAGTGCGGCTGAGATGGCAAAGCCCTCTACAGGCAGGGCTGTTCCTTCAGGGCAGTGTAGTGTGAACGGGCAGCTTGGAGTGGAATTTTAGGTTGGGATGAGGAGTGTTGTAGAAGTCTATAAAGGGCACCGGGAGCGGAGAGGAATGACGCACACACACTGCAGAAGTCTCTTTTACCTTTTTACTGTTGGTATGGTAGGTAAAGCTGTCCAGGGCACCGACAGGTGACCAGGTGCACAGTGGGTCCCCACAGCAAGTGGGTATAAGGTTTCCTCTGTTCCTCTGTGGTAAATGAAGCCCAGTTTGCATGCAGCCAGACTAGCCTCCTCTCTCTTCCTTTCACTGCTCTCTGCTCCCTCCTCCTGTGTGGTCCACGGGTTACCCTCTCTGATCACTTCGGTGGTACACTGCTTTGTCTAGCTCCCTCTGTCTGGCCCACAGTGGAACCGGCTGACTGAAGCCTCCACGGTGCCACGGGGTTTTCTGTAGTCCTGAAGTATCCTACAGATGCGGATCCCCGATGTCCGGTACTTCTTTGGGCGAACTTCCACTACTTCCTCACTCCTGTTTGGCTCGTTACTCCTTGCCTTCTATCCCCACTCAGGCTTGTGGGACGTCAGAAGGGCCACTCCGGGTCACTGGCTCGGGCCTAACGCTCTCCTAGCGTCTGCACACTCTCACTAACTCCTCCCTTAGCAGCAGTATTTATAGGGGATCTTGCCTAAGGTCAGCAAGTGGGGCTCCCCTACTGTGCCAGGGTGGAAGGTGTTGCATGTAGTAGGTACCTGCTGTGGAAACCCAACTGTGCATTAGAGAAGTCCGTGGCTACCTGTGTGAGCAGGGCGCCACATACCCCCCTGGGTAATTTCAGTACTCCTGGACATTTTTTTTTTGTTCAAACAAAAGGAATAACAGTTATTAACAATAACAGGTAACATATTTACAGAGTCTCAAAATATAAAAATTTACAAAATCCACTGAAAAATATTGGAAAACATTGAAAAACTGGTAAGTCCATACGGTGCTAGTCCATTCAGCTTTGAAAAAGAAAAAGAAGTTTGTTGTTACACCAGTCCTGTAACATGGTCCTTTCAAATTGTAACAGTTCAAATGGAAAAAGTTCAACAAGTCCTTACAGGTAAAGTCTCTGTAGGCTCAACAGTTCAAAATACACAACAACATCTACTACAGGTGTTTTGGCGTAGGAGTCCTAGGTACTATGGGGGCCTCTACCAGTCATAAGTGCTGTAGGCCTCCTGGTCCTTTGGTCACCTCTTGGCCATGTTGTTGCTCTCCTTAGACAGATCCTTACGCCAACTCCACTCACCCCTCTTTTTGCCTAATCTTCACCTTTTGAACACTATTTATATCTGCTATTTAAATGTTACTTTTTTAGTTTGTTCTACCTTGCATTATTGTGCCCACTCTCCATACCTAGACGGAGGCTGACCTTGTGTGCTTCTGTGTGATCTATGCACTACAGGTGTCACTGTCTCAGGTGAGGTTTCTAGTGAAGGGCTTGGTACAGGTATGTCAGGTAAGCGTCTGCGTGGCCTTAGTCTCACTACAGGGCTAGCAGGTGTACCGATTGCAGCATCCTCAGATTTTCTGGCAACAGGTATTTCTTCCTGATTCCTTTGTACCATCTCTTCTTGGGGCTGGTAGAAATTCATTAAAGGCACTAAGATGGCTCCATCTTGTTGAGGCCAATCTTCTGGGAAATCTCCTAAGATGGTTGAGATTACCTTCTCCTTTGGTTCTTGATCTGGACTTACCGTACATACTCACGTATAAGCCGAGTTTTTCAGCCCAAAAATTGGGCTGAAAAGTCCCCCCCTCGGCTTATACGCCAGTCATTTCACAAGGGCGCCCCCCCATCGGTATACAGGCCCCCCATCAGTATCCAGGGCCCCCCCCATGCTCCGCAAACCTGTAAAGTAAGATCATTATACTTATCACTGTCCTGTCGCCGCCGTCCCCGCCGCTGCCATCGCGCTCCTCCGGCTTCATCTGTCTTCTTCCGGCTTCCTCTGGTCAGCGCAGGCAATGATGTCATTGTCTGCGCCGACCAGAGGAAGCCGGAAGATGCTGGATGAAGACGGAGGAGCGCAATGGCAGCGGCGGGGACGGCGGCGACAGGACAGTGATAAGTATAATGATCTTACTTTACAGGTTTGCGGAGCATGGGGGGGCCCTGGATACTAATGGGGGGGCGCCTGTATACCTCTGGGGCTGCTGCTGTATATACCTCTGGGGCTGCTGCATACTACCTCTGGGGCTGCTGTATACTACCACTGGGGCTGCTGTATATACCTCTGGGGCTGCTGTATACTACACTGGGGCTGCTGCTGTATATACCTCTGGGGCTGCTGTATACTACCACTGGGGCTGCTGCTGTATATACCTCTGGGGCTGCTGTATATACCTCTGGGGCTGCTGTACACTACCACTGGGGCTGCTGTATATACCTCTGGGGCTGCTGTATACTACCACTGGGGCTGCTGCTGTATATACCTCTGTTGCTGCTGTATACTACCACTGGGGCTGCTGTATATACCTCTGGGGCTGCTGTATACTACCACTGGGGCTGCTGTATACTACCACTGGGGCTGCTGTATATACCTCTGGGGCTGCTGTATACTACCACTGGGGCTGCTGTATATACCTCTGAGGCTGCTGTATACTACCACTGGGGCTGCTGCTGTATATACCACTGGAGAGGCTGCTGTAACACTGCTGGGGCCTGTATATACCACTGGGGAGGCTGCTGTATACCCCTGTGCTGGGGTCCACCCTAGGCTTATACACAAGTCAATAGGTTTTCCCAGATTTTGGGGGTAAAAGTAGGGGGTCGGCTTATACACGGGTCGGCTTATACACGAGTATATACGGTACTTCTTGAACTGGTTCTGATTCTTCCATTGGTTGAGTTTGGGGATTTTGGTTTTCCCATTCTGTAAAAAGCAAATCAAGGCAGCAAAGATTGAGACAGAGAGACTCATTGCCAGAGAAAGTTAAAATAATCCCAAAATATTTTTTAACTACATAAATAGTAAGAAACTAAAAATGATGGTGTTGGCCCCTTTAAAAATAGTCTGGGTGAAATGGTGGATGAGGATGAGGAAAAAGCCAATATGCTAAATTACTTTTTTTCAACAGTATTTACACAAGAAAATCCCATGACAGACAATATGATCAGTGATAACAAAAATTCTCAATCAAATGTCACCTGCTTAACCCAAGAGGAAGTACGGCATCGTCTAAAAATCACTAAAATTGACAAATCCCCGCGCCCGGATGGGATACACCCCAGAGTGCTGCAGGAATTAAGTACTGTCATAGATAGACCATTATTTTTAATATTTAAAGATTCCATAATAACAGGGTCTGTACCACAGGACTGGCGTATAGCAAATGTGGTGCCAATATTCAAAAAGGGGACAAAAACTGAACTTGGAAATTATAGGCCAGTAAGCTTAACCTCTACTGTGGGTAAAATCCTAGAGGGTTTTCTAAGAGATGTTATACTGGAGTATCTGAAGAAAAATAACCTCATGACCCATTATCAACATGGTTTTACGGGGGACCGTTCCTGTCAAACTAATCTGATAAGCTTCTATGAAGAAGTAAGTTCTGGACTGGACCAAAGAAATGCAGTGGATGTGGTGTATATGGACTTTTCAAAAGCTTTTGATACGGTGCCACACAAAAGGTTGATACATAAAATGAGGGCAATGGGGATAGGGGAAAATATGTGTAAGTGGGTTAAGAACTGGCTTAGTGATAGGAAACAAAGGGTGGTTATTAATGGAACACTCTCAGAATGGGTCACAGTTAGCAGTGGGGTACCACAGGGGTCAGTGTTGGGCCCGCTTCTATTTAATATATTTATTAATGACCTTGTAGGGGGCATACAGAGTAGAATCTCAATATTTGCAGATGACACTAAACTCTGCAGGGTAATCAATACAGAGGAGGACAATTTTATATTACAGGAGGATTTATGTAAACTAGAAGCTTGGGCTGCTAAATGGCAAATGAGCTTTAATGGGGATAAATGTAAAGTCATGCACTTGGGCAGAGGAAACAAAAGGTATAATTATGTGCTTAATTGTAAAACACTGGGCAAAACTGACACTGAAAAAGACCTGGTTGTATGGGTAGATGACAAACTCACATTTAGTGGCCAGTGTCAGGCAGCTGCTGCAAAGGCAAATAAAATAATGGGATGCATTAAAAGAGGCATAGATGCTCATGAGGAGAACATAATTTTACCTCTATACAAGTCACTAGTGCGACCACACTTAGAATACTGTGTACAATTCTGGTCTCTGGTGTATAAGAAAGACATAGCTGAACTAGAGCGGGTCCAGAGAATGGCGACAAAAGTCATTAGAGGACTAAGGGGTCTACAATACCAAGACAGGTTATTAAACTTGGGGTTATTTAGCTTGGATAAACGAAGGCTTAGGGGTGATCTTATAATATAATTTATAATTATATGAGAGGACAGTACAGAGAACTTTCTAATGATCTCTTTACTCTTAGGCCTGAGACTGGGACAAGGGGGCATCCTATACGTCTGGAGGAAAGAAGGTTTAATCATAATCACAGACGCAGATTCTTTACTGTAATAGCAGTGAGACTATGGAACTCTCTGCCACATGATGTTGTAATGAGTGAGTCACTACTAACATTTAAGAATGGCCTGGATGCCTTTCTTGAAAACTATAATATTATCAGTTATACATACTAGATCCTTTGATAGGGCGTTGATCCAGGGAACTAGTCTGATTGCCATATCTGGAGTCAAGAAGGAATTTTTTTCCCCAATGTGGAGTTTAGTGTTGCCACATGGGTTTTTTTTGCCTTCCTCTGGATCAACATGTTATGCTATGGGTTGAACTAGATGGACTTAAAGTGTTCCTTCAACCTTAAAAACTTTGTTACTGTGTTACTTTTCTGTTGCACACTTTTTGATGTGGTTTCTGGACACTGTTTGAGTGGTTTTTCCACCGTTCTTAGTGATGACACATACTTTGCTGTTGTCATGACCTAAATCTAGTAGAATGTAGGTTTCTTGTTCCCACTGATTGTCCAATTTTGTTTTTCACGGGCTTTCTCCAGATTATCTTCTACATAGGCTTGAACCATTTTGTATTGTTTGATGCGATGGGCATTCCAATTGGGAATTGTGTCTTCTTCTTTGGGATCGACTACTCCAAGTTCCAAGTCTATGGGTAACTTTCCAGTATGGGTTCTCATCAGGTAAGCTGGTGTACAGTTGGTAGAACTTACTGGAATGTGGTTGTACATGTCCACCAAATCAGGTTATTTCTCTGGCCATTGGTTTCTTTCTTCTAAGGGTAAGGCCTTCAGCATGTCAATGATGATGCCATTCATTTTCTCACATAGTCCGTTGCCTTGGGGATGATATGGGCTTGTTCGGATCTTTTTGCACCCATACATATGGCAGAACTCTTGGAAGATCTCCGCTTCGAAGGCTGATCCTTGATCTGTGAGGACCTGTTCCGGGTATCCCAATGGACTGCAGTATACGTCCTGGAACGTTTTGGCAGCAGTGGCAGCTGTCAAGTCTTTTACGGAGGCAACCATTAAGAATCTCGAGTAATGGTCCACCATGGTCAACATATACGTGTAGCCGGATCTACTTGGAGTCAGGCTACGATTTCCAGAGTTTTTTTTTGTCACAATGGGATGGAGCTGTGCTTTCTGGCTCTTTAAATCCTTTCTTCTCAGGCTGCAGGGTTTACAGTTCTTACACCATCTTTCAATGGATGTCCGCATGCCGAACCAAAAGAACCTATCCCTCAGTAGCATTTCCAGCTTCTTCCACCCGAAGTGACCAGTCTGGTTGTGATAGGCGTTTAAGACCAAATGGATTTCTGATTTTGGCATGAAGATTTGCCAGACCATCTCGTGTGTTCTTGGGTTGATGTACCTCCGACAAAGCTTTTCTTGTTATATGAACAGCTTGCTCCGTTCGCTGCATAGATGTTTGACTTCAGGTTGGGGGTTTTCTGCAGCTATGCTGACTCCTGGGTTATCAGTTGTTTTATTAAACTGACAGCCGGGTCATTGTTCTGTACCTCTTTCCAACTAAAGTGGGGCAACGGGTTCATTATTCTTGCAGGAGGGTCTTGACGAGTTTGCTGGCGCTGGGTTACTCTTAGTTGATGGAAGGCAGGTAACTCCACTTCTTCCAGCTCGTCTTCATCTACACCCTCTTCTGACAGGTGAGGCATTCTAGATAAGGCATCCGCGTTTCCATTCTGGTGCCCAGCACGCTACTTGATGGTAAACTGGTAGTTGGACAATCTGGCCATCCATCTCTGCTCCATGGCTCCCAACTTCGCAGTCTCCAGGCAGGTCAGCGGATTGTTATCCATGTAGGCTGTAAACTTGCTAGAGGCCAAGTTGTGTTTGAACCTTTCTGTGACGGCCCTGACCAAGGGCAGGAATTCCAGCTTGAAGGAACTGTAGTTCTCTGGGTTCCTTTCTGTGGGGCCCAGCTTCCTACTGGCATAGGCGATCACCCTTTCTTTGCCGTCTTGCTTTTGAGAAAGGACGGCTCCGAGTCCCACATTGCTAGCGTCCGTGTAAAGCAGGAATAGCAGGTTGTAGTCCAGGTAAGCCAGGATTTATTCTACTGTTAGGGCTTCCTTCATCACTTGGAATGCTTCCTCTTGTTCCTTGCCCCATTTCCACGAAGAATCCTTAGACTTGCCCTTCGTGGGTTGGCTTACTCGGAGGTCTTGTAGGGGAGCAGCCTTCTTGGTGTACTCCTTTATGAACCTCCTATAGTAGCCCACCAAACCCAGGAATTGACATACTTCCTTTAAGGTTCTGGCCACTCCTTGATTGCTATCACCTTGTCTGGATCAGGGGCCACGCCTTCGGCACTGACTATGTGTCGTAGGTACTGTACTCTTGGCTTTAACAGGTGGCATTTTGATGGTTTCAGCTTCATCCTGTATTTGGCCAGAGCTTCAAACACCTCTGCTAGTTGAGTGACGTGTTCCCCATAGGTCTTAGAGTACATGATCACGTCATCCAGGTAGAGCAGTACCGTCTCAAAGTTCTTATGTCCCAAGGAACTCTTCATCAATCGCTGGAAGGTTCCAGATGCATTACATAGACGAAAGGGTATGCTGTTAAATTAACATAGGCCCATAGGTGTCATAAATGCCGTCTTCTCACGATCTTCCTCGGCTACGGACACCTGCCAATACCCACTAGTGAGATCTAAGGTAGAGAAGTAATTGGCAGACTTCAACGTATCTAAGGATTCCTCTATACGAGGTAACAGGTAAGCATCCTTGTGTGTTATGCGGTTTATTTGCCTATAGTCTACACACATTCTCATACTGCCATCCTTTTTCCTGACTAGGTCTAATGGGGCTGCCCAGGGACTACAGTTATCTCATATAACCCTGCATTCTTCATGTCCTGTAACATTTCCATGGCTTTTTGATAATGTGCAGGTGAAATAGGCCTTTACCGTTCTTTGATAGGTAGATGTGTACCTGTGGGGATGTGATGTTGTACCCCTTTTATAATACCAAAGTCAAGTGGATGCTTATTAAAGACTTGTTCAAATTCTTGGACTACCCGGTACACACCTTGCTTTTCGTACACAAGAGTGGTATCAGTTCCGACATGGAGTTGCTGACACCAGTCTTCCAGTGGCGCTGTTGTTTGATCAGGTTTTGTCCCTTTGGTATGGGGTATGAGTCCCACTGTTTGGATCTCTTTGTTGCTGACTGTGTACAACTTAGCTACGGTTGTATACCTAGGTAATTTAACCTCCTCATTGCCACAATTTAAGATGCGGACAGGTACTTTCCCATTGTGTACGTCCACTACCCCCTTGGCTGTCAACAATGTAGGTCTGTGCTCTGTGCTAATGGGCTCCACTAATGCCTGATAGTCCTGCCCTCTCAGACCTATGGCTGCTCGACACCAAATCATCATCTCACTCATTGGAGGAATCACAATAGGAAGCGGGTCTGTCACCTGTTCAGTACCAATTTCGCCACCTGTAATTCTTACCGGTTGATGGTGCAGGATGGCTCTGATCTCACGCTGGAGGACCTTTCTCTGAGCAAGTCTGGCAGTGTCTGCAATCTGTTGAAGCAAAGACAAAACTTCTTCCATGCAATTGCTAACAACATTAGTGCCTAGTATGACATATGGGTCATTAGCATTACTGGCTTCTGCTACTACAAGGACCCCCTGGTTCTGCAATTCCACCCTCCCCACCTTTATGGGCACGTCTCTAACCCCCATCATAGTAATCGGTTCATCGTTAGATGCATTGAGGTTAAAGTCTAGGTCAGGCTGTTTCAGTTCTGCACCAGCCCAATACTTCTTATAAAGGATATAGGGGATGGTGGTCACCTGTGTCCCGGTGTACAGCAGAGCAGGTGTCAGGATGCCATTTAGTACAATGGACAGAAACAGCCTCTGTCCGATGAAGGTCTTGTACAAGGTGGCTGGGCCCTGTTGATCTATTCCTGAGGTTTGGCCCGGCCCCCAGAGACTGCCCGTTTAAAGGACAGCTCCTGGTGATGTGGCCGATTCGGTTGCAGCGGCGGCAGAAGGGCTCCCCAGTGGAGCTGTAGCGGTCGGTGGTTCTTCCCCGGTACGCTGTGGCTTGCTTCACTTTCATCCAGGGTAGATCCTTCGGACTGTTGGCAAGTTGGATCAGCGGTTGTGGTCGGGACTGAAGCTTGGCGCTTGCTGTTAATTTTGTTGCAGCTGCAGAGCATCAATCAACTTGGAGATGTTTTTATTCATCTGTCGCATCTCAGCATGCATCTCAGCAGAGAATCATACTTGTCAGACTGAGCAGATTGTACATTGTGCGTGGCTGCAGACACGGGTACGGGTTTCGGGGTAGCCTGCACCTCACCACTGCACCACCGTTTAATGGCAGCTTCAAGGGGTCTCCACCGGCCTTAACCCTTTGATGGCCATATCCTTCAGGGTGTTAAAGTCAGCTTCCTGATTGCTCAATGACCACCAACGTACAGTCTTACTGTCCACGGGGAATAGCAGTCCCCGGGTGAATTGTTCAATTAAGATCTTATTTTCATCGGGTATACTGGTGGGGCTGACATGTTTAAGGGCGCGCAATGCTTTTTTCAGGCGCCAGGCATAAGCTCTAATATCATCTCCCGGCCTCTGGTAGCAGTGATGGAAGCGCATGTGTATATCAGCCTCATTGCACTCCTCGAAAGTAGCTCTTAGATTATTAAATATTGTGGCCGCTGATCTCCGTTCGGCAGTAGACCAGGACACACTCTCTTTTTCTGCTGCGCCAGTTAACTCTCTGAGTACCACGGCGGGGCGCTGCTGACCGATCATCGCATACATGTCTAGAATGCTGGTGATTTTTCTCCTGAAAGCATTCAGCGTATCAGGGCGTCCGTCATACTGGGGCAACCACTTGGCCCCCAGGATGTATGGGAGTGAGATCGGCATTATTGGGGTGATTGCCGGTGGCGCTGGCAGTGCTACTGGAGGCAGCCATGGTTGCTTCCGGGTAATTCCTAGGGTCAGCGAACACGCTGTCGTCGTCGCTGGAGGAGGCCGACATGTTGGAGGCCCCCCAGTGAATTGCAGCCAGTTCTTAAAGAGTTAAACAGTTCAAGAGTTTCCGGACTAGGCCGCGTTGCTCCGGAATGCTCGGCTGAGCTAGGGGCGGGCTTCAGTTTCGCGTTCTACAGGTCAACATGCTCCCTTCTTTCCCGCTCTTCGGCGCAGTAATGGCGGCGTAGTTTAAACAGTCAGATGATACAGTTGAAATCACGGCACACAGTACCCGGTAATACTGGGCACGGGATCCTGTTCATGACGCCAGAAAGATATGTCGAGCCCCAGGCTTTGGGATACTCGGGTTTCAGGCTCAGGCTCTAGGGGTATCGATGCTGTGTCACGGGGAGTGGTGGCCGCGCCTGATCCCATGTCCTGGGTGACACTTCAAAAAGGGAATATATTTACCAGTGATTCTATGTACAGTTCACGTGACACCTCCTGTAGTGTGTGGTCATAGGTCACCAACACCGCCACAGTCTGCCGGAGGTAGATGGTAGTGCGGCTGAGATGGCAAAGCCCACTACAGGCAGGGCTGTTCCTTCGGGGCAGCGTAGTGTGAAGGGGCAGCTTGGAGTGGGATTTTAGGTAGGGATGGGGAGTGTTGTAGCAGTCTATAAAGGGCGAACAGGTGCACAGTGGGTCCCCACAGCAAGTGGGTATAAGGCCTCCTCTGTTCCTCTGTGGTAAATGAAGCCCAGTCTGCATGTAGCCAGACTAGCCTCCTTTCTCTTCTTTTCACTGCTCTCTGCTCCTTCATCCTGTGCGGTCCACGGGTTACCCTCTCTGATCACTTCGGTGGTACACTGCTGTGTCTGGCTCCCTCTCTCTGACCAAAAGGGCGACTGGGTGACATAAGTCTCCATGGTATGATGGAGTTTTCTGTAGTCCTCAAGTGCGGATTCCCGATGTCCGGTACGTCTTTGGGCGGACTTCCACTAGGTCCTCACTCCCTTTTGGCTCTTTACTCCTTGCCCTCTGTCCCCACTCAGCCTTGTGGGATGTCAGAAGGGCCACTCTGGGTCACTGGCTCGGGCCTAACCGCGGCACCGACCACTAGGACGTCTTCGCAGCTCTCCAAGCATATGGACACTCTCACTAACTCCTCTCCCAGTAGCAGTATCTTATAGGGGATCTTGCCTAGGGTCAGCAAGTGGGCTCCCCCTACTGTGCCGGGGTGGAAGGTGTTGCATGTAGTAGGTACCTGCTGTGGAAACCCAACTGTGCATTAGAGAAGTCTGTGTCTTCCTGCGTGCTTTTCAGCACAGGTGCAAATCTATGGGACTGATTCATATATACAACAAAATTATAGCAGTGCACTGTTGACGCCAATAACATGCATACAATGATGTTTTTAAATGAAGATAAAGGTGTTTTTAAAAATTTTTAAGGGTACGAGAGAGGTTTATAGAGTAGACAGGGACCCACCAGATTTAAGGTCACCTTGCGCTGTGTGTATGTGTGGCTGTGTGTGTATGGCTGTCTACGTGTGGCTGTGTGTGTGGCTATCTGTGTGTGTGGCTGTGTGTATGGCTGTGTGTATGGCTGTGTGTGCCGGTGTATATGCAAATGGAGTCCGTGTAGCCTTGTTTAAGAGTTTCAAACACAGGACTAGCCAGATATCCCTCCAGGGAAGGACCTAGCCCTGGGGTGGACTCCTTGTGGAGACCACCATTATCACCATATTAAGTGGCCCTTTTAATCACTATCCCGCTCAGTTACGAGTTTAAGGAATTGACAAGGGAATTACCAAGGTATCCATCTACAGACAGCTGTTTCGGGTTATTGCCCCACATCAGTGTGGAGTAGGATTCTTGCTAGGTGGGAGCAATGCCTGGAAGACCAAATTCACGAAACAATCACCCACCCCATGGCCAGGTCCTTCCCTGGAGGGATATCTGGCTAGTCCAGTGTTTGAGACTCTTAAACGAGGCTCCACTGACTTCATTTGCATATTAAAATTCCCAGGGGACAGGGCACCATGGATTTCACTGTGTTTGAGTGCTTTAGCCAGCTAGATGCAGTGTTTTCCTCGACTGGTTTCTCTAAGATCAGTGAGACCTTTGTGAAGGGCAGGTGTATAGGAAATGGATTAAATCAAATGAATAATGACTAGATAAGGCTAGAAGAGCTGCAGGACGTGTGCAACCACCGGTTCTGGAGCTATACTAGGCCCAAACCAGCACACCTGCCCAGTGAGAGACCCTTGCAATTGGGTCATAGGAAAGGAGAAAGCACCTCTCAGGGACATCAGAGTTACCCTAACTCTCCCTCACCATCCGGTTACTGGAACCGAGCTGTGAGAGCTACTTTGCCACCACAGAGAACCAGCACTTCTAACAGGGAGTTTAGCCCCCTGTTCACCTGAAGCACCTACCGACGAGAGCCCAGGAAAGAGCATTGATCCGGCTTAACCCTTTAACAGTGCCCTCAGTGCAGCTACCCAGGTGAAACACGTTCCACTGAACGCACAACCCAGTCTGGCAGGATTTCATATCCACCCGATCTCACTAGAAGAACAGAGAAAGGAAGCCTACACACTGCTTGCTGTGAAACTCCAGGAGTGTCAACCTCATCAACCCGGTCTGAGTGTACCTGCTTTCCACCAGTAAAGGTACCCAAAAGACTTTGATGTGTCTGCGTTTGATTCCTGAAGTTAACAGCAGTACTACTAGCTGCCTCACAACATCTTGTGCAGCTTCTGACTCCGGGGACTCCCGCTCGTCCTGTGGGGAGCGTCCCATCTTGCTGCATTACATCTCTCAGAGGCCTAGCAGCGCCGGTGAAATCATCGGGATTCCCGCAGGTGGCGTCACGACAAGATTTAACCCCTTAACTGTTCAGCCATCCCCTATTGATCTGGACCACCGGGCCCCACAGCCACAGGCGCGGTTCCGTGACAAGGAGAGGAAAGACGCCTGTGACGTGCAGAACCCGGCTACGGTGAGTCAATAGCAGAAAACATTTGCAGATGAATTTCAGGAATGGCTACTAAGACAATAGGCAATTGATATCATGGTACAGGAAGATACATTTCTAAGTGATACATCGTACTATCTGTTACGCTCAAACATCTGAAGCTGATGGATCCAGTACGCTTCACATTCCTTGAGATTCTGAACCCTGTTTCTGCCTCTCTGTCCAACATGTAACTGTTCTATAATTGGGTATTTGAACTGTGCCACACTGTGTCTGCACTCATTGAAATGATGCAGTATTGGCATTACATTTTGACCACATCTAATTGTGGATTTATGTTTGCCTATGCGGTCACGGGCATGCTGGGAGGTCTCACCCACATACCCGAGACCGCAAGGACATTTAATGAGATAGACTATAAAGGATAAATCGCAAGTGTGAAACCCTTTTATGGTATACAATCTAACCATCCTGGGGTGGGTAAAAAAAGACACTTTATGTTTGAGCAGTGAACACAGCCCAAGCAGGGGAAAGTTCCCTGCTTAGATGTGGATAGGAAGCACTGCCCTGGAATAGATTTAGCGGACCCGATGTCCTCCCTGACCAGTTTGTTATTAAGTTATCAGGTCTTTTGTGGCAGATCATCAGGTGGTTTTTGAATTCCTCTATCTTTGGGTAAGCAGTCCCCAAAAGGGGCCAGTGCTTACATATGATCTGATGCAGAGGTCTATTATAGGGGTGATAAATGTTGACAAACGCCTCCCTGGGTACTCCGCTCACCCTGTTGCTGGTCTGAGTGGATTTAGGTAATGCATATCTGAGGGTATAACCTCTAGCAGTAAACTTACTAGTCATCTTATCGTGTGTGTCATGTTTAGTGGTAGAGTCAGAAACTATCTGGTATACACATACATGTTGTGAGTGGGGCAATGATTTTTTCACATGTGTAGGGTGGCTCCTAGTGAAATGAAGCAGACTGTTTCGATCCGTAGGCTGTGTATACAGGTACGTGGATAGTCCCTATTGTTGGTCTGATAGAACCAATGTGTCCAGAAAACTGATTTGGGTTGTGAAAGTGAGCCCTAGGACAGATGTATTCAAGTGTTGAAAGAAGCTCCTCAGTTTATCAGAATCACCTTACCAAACTAAAAGAACATTATCTATGTAGCGCCAACATATGACATTGTGTGTCACATAGAGGGGATGTGTGTACATGTGTTCCTCCTCAAATTTCACCATAAAAATGTTGGCATATGGCGGTGCTACATTATTGCCCATGGCAGTCACCTTGCTTTGGACAAAAAATTGGTCCTGAAAAAGTAAAAAGTTTTTAGTCAAGACAATGTTTGTTTAAAAGATCAGTACAGATCATTTTCCTAACATCAGAAGAACCTGTATACTTGTCTAAGAACCAAGTCACTACAGTAAGGCCCTTTTTGTGGTCAATGCTGATACACAGGCTGTTTACATCCATTGTAACCAACCAGCAATCAGGAGGCAGAGGTTGTATGTCCTGTAGAATCATCAAGAAGTGATTAGTGTCTTTGATATAAGAGGAAGTGAGGGGACCAGTGGCGACAAGATTTTATCAAGTGTTCTAGCTAGAGGGGATAGGATGGAATCTGTGGAGACCACAATCGGCCTTCCTAGGTGTTGCTGTAGGTTTTTGTGAATCTTCGGAGTGTAAAATACAGGCGTGATAGAATGGGTTTAACGAGATAATCTGTGAGTTTTTGATCAATAGTGTTCTGTTTCAGGTAATAGTCCACTTTCACCATTACTAAGGATCTAATGGAAGAAGTGAGATCATTGTCAATGGGCAAATAAGTCGACCGGTCAGAGAACTGTGTCATAATCTCAGATATATTATACGTCTTATCTAATACTACCACAGCGCCACCTTTATCGCCTGGATTTATCACTAAGTCCTTATTGTTCTTAAGGTTATTGATAGCCAGACATTCCATGTTGGTAAGGTTGTTCCTAACCTGGAACTCACCCCTGCTGATTTGTGTTGTCCATTTTTCCACATCAGCTTTTACCAAGGCTATGTAAGTTTCACTTAGGTGATATCTCCTCGGTGGTGTAAAAGAATTAGGATTTCTAAAGCCTAAGGCCTGTGATGTGAACATATCAGAAATCACCATGGAACCCCTAGGTAGAGAACCTTCTACTGGGCTAGCGACATGTGTCTTCAGCCTCAGCAACCTAAAACAGCAGTTAAGCTCTTGGTCTATAGTGTAGGAGTTGAATATCAGGGTCGGGCAAAAGGCACTATACTGTATATACAGGTCCACAATACATTCTGTATTACAGTGTGTATGTATATACCTTATGTATATAGTGTAGACCTGTAGACCATGCAGTATATTCATTTTTCAGGATTTTTGTTTGTGTTTTTTTTTTCTGCTTTTCCTTTTTTCTTTACAGTGTTGTGAATACAAGACAAAGAGCCAGCTGTTTCTAATGTGTATACGCCTTGCAGTCTCTAATGTGTATACGGCTGGCAGTCACTAGTGTGTATATGGCCGATAGTCTCTAATGTGTATATGACCAGCAGTTTCTAATGTGTATACAGCTGGCAATCTCTAAATTGAGTAAGGCTGGCAGTCTCCATTGTGTATATGGCCAGCAGCTGTCTCCATTGTCATACGGTCCGCAGGCGTTTCCATTGTGTATAAGGCCTGCAGCCCAAAGCAATCTCTATTCTGTGAGTATATATATATATGAATATATATATATATATTATATGTGTGTGTTGCGGGAGGCAGAGCCTGGGTGGAGGCAGAGTTTTTGTTTGCTAACTTCACCATTCACAAAAAAGTTTGAATCATCACTCATCTGAAGGCAATTGTCTATGCTGTGAAGATTGGAGGGATCGATCCACTGTGGGTTAGTGTCAGACCAATAGTGGTGGTTTTGTTTGTTAACTTCACCATTCACAAAAAAGTTTACCTCATCACTCATCTCAAGGCAAATGTCTATGCTGTGAGCATACAAGATGTGCAGCATCTGAAACAACGGATACTGGAAGCCTGTGCTAGCATTTCTTCTGCGGTGTTGCTATCAGTGTTTCAAGAGGGGGAGAAGAGAGTTGCATTGACAATTCAACACAATGGGCAGCGCTTTGAACACATTTTATAAGTGGTCCTAAACTTGTAAACAACTCATGAAAGAACAATGTTACGTTAAAACCAAGCACTCCCTTGTTTTTTCTTATGAAATTCTCAATACATTTGATGTGTCTCATGACCCTCTTTTCATTGAAAAAATAAAGTTGGATCCAAAATTGCCAACATCAAAATGGCCACCATAGTCACCACCCATCTGGAAAAGTTTTCCTCCTCCCATATAGTAATATGCCACAAACAGGAAATTAATATCACCAACCATTCCCATTTTATTTAGGTGCTTCATATAAATGGCCCACCCAGTATAAATAATAGTGCAGCCTGCATGCATGACCCATCTCGTGTACTAGAGCCTGACCTAGCATTTCAAGGTTAAAAATTCTTTAGTAACAGGGGGACAAGTGACACGTGAAGGCATCATGCTCACAGAGTCCTGCTAAATTGAGGAAGTAGACAAAACGGAGACCACAGGAAAAGTCTCCACATTTCAAAAAATTAGGGCAAGAAATTAGGGCCAGAAACCAACAAAATGGCATTAATTGTAATGTAAACATTCTATCATAGCGCAGCCTGCATGCATGGTGCAGAGTCTGGAACAAGGCCTGGCACAGAATTTCAAGGTTAAACATTCTTTAGTAACAAGGGGATGAGTGACACATGAAGGTACCATGCTCACATAGCCCTGCTAAATTCAGGAAACAGACAAAAAGGAGACCTCAAAAAGTGTATCCACACTTAAAAAGTTAGGGCCAGATACCACCAAAGTGACATCACTTGATGAGAATAAAAATTTTATAATGGCACAGCCTGCATTCATGGCACAGGGTCTGGAAAAGGGCCAGGTCCAGCATTCCAAGGTTAAACATTCTTTAGTAACAGGGGGATGAATGACTCGTATAGGCATCATGCTCACAGAGCCCTGCTAAATTGAGGAAGCAGACAAAAAGGAGACGCCAAGAAGAGTCTCCACATTTCCAAAAATTAGGGCCAAACACCAGGAAAGTGGAATCAATTGACCTAGAGTGAAAATTTAGAATGGCGCAGCCTGCATGCATGGCACAGGGTCTGAAACATGACCTGGCCTAGCATTTGATGGTTAAACATTCATTTGTAACGGGATGAGTGACACGTGTAGGCACGGTGCTCAGAGAGCCCTGCTAAATTCATGAAACAGACAAGAACTAGACCCCAAGAAGAGTCTCCACAATTCAAAAAGTTAGGGCCGGACGCCAGGACAGTGGCATTAATTGACCCTGAACAAAAATTATACAATGGCGAGATCAATTTAGCACTCTGAAAAATACATCACCAAGTCTGCCCAGTCTGTCACTGGAGTGGAAAGTATTTGGAGATCAATGACTTATTCATCTTGATGAAAGCCAGAAATTAGGACCAGATACCACCAAAGTAGCATCAATTGTAATGTAAAAATTGGAAAATGGTGCAGCCTGCATGCATGGTGCGAGGTCTGGAATAGGCCTGGCCTAGCATTTCAAGGTGAAACATTTTTTAGTAACAGGGGGATGAGTGACTAGGGATGAGCGAGTACTAAAATATTCGGACTCTCTAGAGTCATAACGAGTAGGTCCCGATACTCAGTACTAATTACGAGTATAGCGAGTCCTATTTAAGTCAATGAGGAAGCGAGTATTGCGATTAATTTCTCTGTTGCTGGACCCCATAAAGAGATAAAGAGCTCTGGCAGCAGAGGAAAAACCTGCAATTCCCTAATTCATTGTTTACAAGCCAGTGTTAAAAAGCCGGTAGCTGTAAATTGAAACCAGATTCTCCCGGATTGCCCCGGTTGGGAGCAATCCGGTACCATAGAGTCCCATGTTATGGGGCGCCGGATTGCCCCGAAACGGGGCAATCCGGGAGAATCCGGTTATAAAAATCGAACAAAACTGGTCCGGGTCAATCCGGGCAACGTAACATGGGTGACTATGGTGCCGAATTGTCCCGGAATCGTCTCCAAAACCGGACCGGTTCCTGGATTGGTAATGCATGACTGCGGCTGCGCCACTGTGGTTTGAGAGGACCTCCAACACTACCTCCCGACGCCATTTTGCTCTTTGGGCAGATTCCCCAGCAGGAGCTATTATAGGACACTTTTTCCAGCTTGCCTGTATCTGCTAATTTTAGTGAGTACACAGTGGGCAATGTTCTGCAGTATTTATATGCTGTTTTAAATTGCGGTGGCTTGCCTCATCTGTACCAAAATGCAAGCCAGCATGCCTGCCCATGTGCGTGCTCGGCTTGCAGCATGCACAGGCGTGCAAGTGTTCATGCATGGACATGCACATGGCCTGCTTGCAGCATGCACATGTATGCATGCATAGACATGCACACAGCCTGCTTACAGCATGCACAGGCATGCATGCGTGTACATGCATACGGCCTGCTTGCAGCATGCACAGGTGTGCATGCATGGACATGCGCACAGCCTGCTTGCAGCATGCACAGATGTGCACGCATGCTTGGACATGCATACACAGATGTGCATGCATGCTTGGACATGCACACTGCCTGCTTGCAGCATGCACAGGTGTGCAAGTGTTCCTGCATGGACATGCACACGGCCTGCTTGCAGCATGCACAGGCATGCAAGTGTTCCTGCATGGACATGCACACGGCCTGCTTGCAGCATGCACAGGCGTGCAAGTGTTCATGCATGGACAACTGTCAGCCACATTAGCTTCATGGCCATGAATGCATGGGCACCCTCATGGTCCTCTACCAGTTGTTTTCTCTTAATGTGTTTTTGGATGCTTGTTTCATTATGTGTATGAATTTTTTAATGTTGCCTAGGCATTGTTGTTTCCTCTCAAAGTTTGTGTGTTTCGCTGTGTGATTTGTGTTTGTTTATTGTTGTAGGACTTGTTTGTTTTGGGGTGCCTTAAAATGTTCTCTTTGCTATTCATATGTACTCTGTGTTTAAGTACATGGGCATTTATGGTGCCTATTCATATATGTGTTTATTTATTTGCAGATATTTAGGCTTGGTTGGAAGGCTAAGAACTTCCACGTCTCGACGAACCTTCGGACTGGTTGAGGTGGGTGTTGTGTGGTTGTCTTCCTTGTTTGAGCCTTTTATTTGATGTGTTTGGGTAGTGATTTTATTTCAATTTGTCCTCCACAGTATTCCTCACAATTGGAATGGGAGCCTGAAGAAGAGGAGGATGTGGCTCATGGCGGAGAGGAGCATGTAAGTACCTTGATGTGGTCCCCCCTTTTTGGCTGCATGTGTATTGAAGTTGGCCTTCTGTGCTGACACTATTCTTTTTGGGGCCAGGGGTCGGAGTCATTTGGAGGAGAGACTGACGGCCCATCCCACAGTGGTCGCGACCAAAGCCCGAGTTGGGGGGAGACGTGTAAGTACTTTTCCATGGTGTTTCTGTAAATCAGGGGAGGGGAACCTCAGGCCCCAGGGCCGAATGCGTCCCTCGATTACGTTTTTGCGGCCATCGGGCAGATTCCTAAGGACCGCAGGGTTCAGGCTGGCAGACGCATTTTCCCATCTGTCTGCCCTTGAAATCAGTTCCCCATTGATCTCTATGCCCCTTGCTCAGCTTTCCCAGTGAGGCATATGCTCCCAGCCTCTCCTGTGATGTCTAGGGCTCTAGCAAACCTGGAGAAGCAACATACAAGACCAATATCACCCACACCAAAGAGAAGCAGCCCCAGACACCTCAGTAAGGGAGAGTTCATTGTTTAACCAAATATAGCAGGTAATTTTCTAGTTGATACTTTTGTACGGCCCCCGAAGATTTGTAGACATTTTCAAATTGCCCTCAGCAGAAAAAAGGCTCCATGCCCCAGCTGTAAATCATAATGTGTGTGGACAGTCAACATTCTGTAATTTAAATGTTTGATATTTCTCTTTATTGTCTTTCAGGCAACCAAAAGGTCTCGTGGAGCAGGTGACGAGGATGTGCTGGACACACCCCTCCTCATCCAAATGGTACAAGCATGGGCTCCCTTGTGGTACCAGCGCTCCCACCTACATGCGAACATGGCACACAACATACAGCTGTGGGATGAGGTCTGTGCTGGGGTGGTCCACGGATGGAACAGGCTGAATAAATCTGGCCAAGATCGTCACCGTAAGGAATTGTTAGCACATTTCATGACTCATTTGGGTTGTGCGTTGAGTCGACATGTTTGCCGAATCAGATTAGTCTCCCTGATGTTGACTAAGGTCATTTGGCCCTTTCTGCTTACTTAAACTTGGTTGGACCTAACCAGACACTCTCACCCTGGCCACAAACTGTGTCTTACTCGGTGTAACTGGTGTGTTCGGCAGACAATGGGGTTTTTAAATTTCTAAACAGGTTCCTAAGGTTAGACAATGGCCAAATGTCTCTTTAGCGAACACACACACTCACACAATAGGTCCATGTTGATTTTCACATTTTTTTGCAGGCAAAGATTTGATATGTAAATGGAGGAATATAAAGGGGCCGTCACACACGTCAATATCGCTGTCAATATCGCTGCTGCACGTGACGTTGCAGCGGTATTGACATGTGTGACATGGTATATCAACCAGCGATAAATCGCTGGTTGATAGTCGCCAGGTTTTCGGACTGGACCGAAAACATGGTGATGGTTGCCCGGTGAACACGCAGCATCGCTGCGTGTGACACCGGGACGCGCGATCAGTCAGCTCCCAGCGCCTCTCAGCAAGCGCTGGGAGCTGGTCTCCAAGGTAAACTGTGGGTAACTAGGCAGTGCGCGCTGCCTAGATACCCGATGTATACCTTGGTTACCAGCCTTCTCCGCTCACTGGCTGGTATCCAAGGTACACAGCGGGTAACTAGGGACCCTAGTTACCCGCTGTGTACCTTGGATACCAGCCGGTGAGCGGAGAAGGCTGGTAACCAAGGTATTCATCAGGTATCTAGGCATTGCGTGCTGCCTAGTTACCCGCAGTTTACAATGGATACCAGCCTGCAGACATCGTGGAAACGATATTTAAATCATTTCCACGATGTCGCTCGTCCACTGATCGCTGGTGAGTCTGTCTGTGTGACAGCTCACCAGCGATCAGCCGTCAATGTCGCCAGTGATCAGATTGCTGATGACGTTGACGTGTGTGATGGGGCCTTTAGTAGATGGGGCCTTTAGTAGATACTTATCCATCATACAGTAATATTAGGAGGGCTTATGATGAAAGGATACATTATTGTACTAATCTCTAGCCCTTCCACAAGCAAAACTGCCTCCTATTACAGCTAAGTTGTTGACATTTTGACACATCACTCCGAAGCACCTGCTGCAATTTCACTGTACCTCGGGTCATATGCTTTTGCACATACTTAAGCCATTTAACTTTATATGCCTGTGCCTTTTTGACTGCAATTTTTGAAGGAAGATCACTTCTAGGCTGGCAAGACTTCTCTGAACAGTAGATGGGTGTGGCTGGGTCCCACTTGTTACTGAGATGATGGCACTGCTGGATATCGTCCAATTTTTTAGTAACGCATGATGTGTCTTTTACATGCCACACTTTTGGGCTATCCACTGTGTTTAATTTTTGGTGCTTGTTGTTGCTATTTAAAACCTCAGTCTGCTTTAAAAATTTTATCTGAGAGAGAGAACTTGCTCATGTAGTATACCTAACTTTTTTCTCACTCTAATACGAAGATGTATGACCTTCAAGTGTACCTTAAAGAATCAATGCTGTTTGGAAATAAAAGTTGAAGGCAAATATTAATTTGAGTTGTCTTTTTATTCATTTACTATGTGCCTTGTTAATTCTTGAAGGTTTAGCCAGAAACAAATACTGATTTTATTCCTTAATGTCCATCTATTTATTGTAATAATCTAATCTCTTTTCTAATAAAATTCAATTTAAAAAAATCCCTATTGTTCCCACTCTATTCTAACTGCTTTATTATTTTTCTTTACCTATTTCTATTTAAAATGTTTCATTTGAAAATTCCCAGTGCATGCTGGTATACATATTTCCCCAATGGTACATTTCTAATAATATATTTAGGATGATTGTTGTTTACTAATGAAACAGAATTGCCAGATATGGATTTTCTGAACATATTACAATCTACAGTTTTGACATTAGTATTAACATTTAAAAGAAGGTCAAGAAATTAAATAGACATGGGACTATAGTAATATGTAAATTTGGTTTTACAGGGATTATTATTTATACATGTCATAAAATCAGGAGAAGGCCTGCGGTCCTGTCCATATAATGAGTAAATCATCAATATAATGCATAAACAAATTTTCAACAAAATGTTTTAATTCATTATAGATGTAATTATTTTCAAACCAATCCATAAAAATCACAACAAAGGAGCAAAACACCCCAAAAATGAAAAATGAAAATTGCTATAGTGCAAAAAACATAATCAGGGTACTTAGTGACATAGATATGATCATGTAAATGCGTAAGCTGTCCAACCGCGCAAAGGTGACCCCATCGGGAAATTCCTGTCTAACATTAGTACTAACACCTTGCCATCTGTCAGCGACATGACTTGACAAGGCCTGGATCAAGCAGAACCGGGCCCCAACAGAACACACCATGCCATGGGATGCTACACATTATATCGTGTCCAGCTCCAAGGTAGCCCACGTCTATGATTGCAGGACTGCAACAAAACATGAATAAATGAAACCAGGGCTAAAATTGGAGCTGGACATGATATAATATGTAGCATCCCATGGCATGGCGTTCTCTGTTAGGACCCGATTCTGCTTGGTCCAGTCCTTGTCAATTCACATCGCTTATAGATGGCAAGGTGTTAGTACTAATGTTAGTACTAATGTTAGGCTAGGGTTACACTTGCCAATCTGTTTTTTATGGTGTTCATAAAAATGGATGCGCTTTTGTTAGGATGCTTTTTGTGCCTCCAGCACTGCTATGCACATGAACTGTCAAAGATTTGAGAATAATCAAGCATGAAGCAACAAGGAACCCAGTAAACCTCCAGTGCAGTCATATTCTAGAACTGAAACCTTCCTGGTGTGCCCAGAAGTACAAGGTATACAGTGCTCAGAGACCTGGCCAAGATAGGGGAGGATGAAATCTGACCACCACTTGATAACACACAGAAGTTGAAAGGTCGATACGAAAGATCAATTTTCTTATTGATTGGGAAGGATACTGATAATACATCGATTAATAAAAGTCCCTTATTTTTACCCACACTGAACTGGTGTTTTGTCTTTTTCTGATAATTATGTAAATGTAGGTTGCCCATAGTTTTCTTAATGCTGTTTAACATTTATTTTAACGGTAAATAAATTGATAAGTTATTGAAATTTTCCAGATACATAAGGAGTTAATTGTCTTAGCAGTTGATACACTATTAATGCCATACTGAAACCTGCTTTGCAGTAAGAGCTCCAGAGGAACAGGTGTCTGTGCTCAGATGGTGGTCCTGCAGCTGGGTTGGCAGCCACATGCAAAAGATCTGTCTCTCCTCTATCCATGGGAAACATATGCAGAACACATGTACCAAACAAATTAGCATAGCCAAATTAGTCTTTAGTCACACACAATGCTTTAAATCCTTTACATTTCTGGAAGGTTATCAACAATATATTTGATCGTTCTAGTATTCAGAGAATTCTATATCCCAAAAGGGAAGGTTACTTTTACTTAGATCCCTTCTGAGGATATGTGTTTTATTGGCAAGATTATGTAAGTGTCTTTTGAACTAAATGAAACATCTTGGCAGATAATGTAATATTTGTTCTTTTAAAGGCCCACAGTACATTATGATGATTTGTGTTTCTCATGATACAAATTAAGTAAATCATATCAAGACATCTCTATTAAACGAGAGAAAAATGTTTTACATAATTCTTATATACTAGCCTTTAATGCCAAGACAGGATGTAAGGAGATAATTATTACATTTCTGGCAGTCTTTTGTATAGACTGAAAAGCCTGGATTCAAGAAAAATCAGTCCCTCACTCTTGATCACATTAATTGGAAGAGCCAATTAGTACCAACAGAGAGCTTACTTTATACTCACCTTTAAGTAACTTACCTTTATATGCTCACTGTTGATGTCATCAGCTAGGAGATTTAAAGTATATTGCTTCACTATCAGGTGTCCCTGTTGCCAGATTCTGACCTTGCTCAAGTCTGCTCATGTGCTTGGCTTTGTCTCTTCAGAAGGGATGGTGTGTCACAGTCCCTTCTGAAGCCTGATCTCCACTATTGTACCGTGGAAGTGTGGGTCCAGCAGCTGTACGAGCGCATATACCAGTTGTGGGTAACACAACCGAAGGTGAGTAGAATTGGGACCATTCGTGACATTTTTCAATTAAGGATAAGAGTCTATTGTGCCTTTGTTCACTCCGTCTAGGTAATTGGCTTTGGCTTGTTATCTCCTTTGTGTACCTGGTCAGGACTATAGACCAGAAATCCTTTTGACGTTCAGGTTTGGTTTGCTGAATTGGCATATGTTTGGTGAATAGATTGGCGAAAAATTCACTGAACTTCCAAACACCTTTCAAATTAATGCAAATCAAAGACAAAGAAAACATTGCAAAAGGGACCCCAAAGTTGCCAAAGTAGCTCAAATTAGGGGAAGACACCAGTAAAAGTGCAATATATTCCACAGAATTAACATTTTTATCATTGTACATTATGGATGCAAGGCACAAGGCCTGGCCCAGTATTTTAAGCTTCAACATTGATCAGGAACAGGGAGATGGGTGACACATGTAGACATAATGCTCAGAGAGCCCTGCAAAATTCCGGAATCAGACAAGGAGACCCCAAGAAGGACCTCCACATTTCAAAAAATTAGGGCCAGATACCACCAAAGGGGCATCAATTGACCCAGAATAAGAATTGTATAATGGCACAGCCTGCATTCATAGCACAGGGTTTGGAACAGGGCCTGGCCTACTCTTTGAAGGTTATATATTTATTAGTAAGAGGGGGATGAGGGACATGTGTAGGCACTGTGCTCACAGAGCCCTGTTAAATTCAGGAAACAGACAGGAGGGAGACCTCAAGAAGAGTCTCCACATTTCCAAAAATTAGGGCCAGACACCAGGAAAGTGGAATCAATTGACCTAGAGTGAAAATTTAGAATGGCACAGCCTGCATGCATGGCGCAGGGTCTGAAACATGACCTGGCCTACCATTTGAAGGTTAAACATTCATTTATAACGGGATGAGTGACATGTGTAGGCACGGTATTCAGAGAGCCCTGCTAAATTCATGAAACAGACAAGAACTAGATCCCAAGAAGAGTCTCCACAATTCAAAAGTAAGGTACAGATGCCAGGAAAGTGGCATTAATTGAACCTGAACAAAAATTATACAATGGCGAGATTAATGAAGCACACTGAAAAGTACATTGCCGAGTCTGCCCAGTCTGTCACTGGAGTGGAAAGTCCTTGGAGATCAATGACTTATTCATCTTGATGAAAGTTAGGTGGTCTACAATTTCAGGGGAAAGGCTGACGCGCTTATTATTATTATTATTATTATTATTTATTTATATAGCACCATTAATTCCATGGTGCTGTACATGAGAAGGGGTTACATACAAAATTATAGATATAGTTTACAGTAAACAAATTAACAATGACAGACTGGTACAGAGGGGAGAAGACCCTGCCCTTGCGGGCTTACATTCTACAGGATAATGGGGAAGAGACAGTAGGTTTGGGGATTTGGTGGTGGAGAGGCGGCAGGTCTGGTGGCGGTGGGGCAGCAGCTTCGGTGGCGATGGCTCGGTCACTGCAGGCTGCAGGCAGTAAGCTTTCATGAAGAGATGAGTTTTCAGGTTCCGTCTGAAGGATCCAAGGGTGGTGGATAATCTGACATGTTGGGGCGCAGAATTCCAGTGGATGGGGGATATTCGGGAGAAATCGTGGAGGTGGTTGTATGAGGAATGGATAAGTGTGGAGGAGAGGAGGAGGTCTTCAGAGGATCAAAGATTACGTGAGGGAAGATAGTGGGAGATTAGTTCAGAGATATAGGAAGGAGACAGTTTATGGATGACTTTGTAGGTCAGTGTTAGTAACTTGAACTGGACTCATTGGAGAATTGGAAGCCAGTGGATGGATTTGCAGAGGGGAGATACAGGGGAGTAGTGAGGAGAGAGGTGGATTAGTCGGGCAGCAGAGTTTAGGACAAACTGGAGAGGTGCAAGAGTGATTATCAAGTCTTTCAATAAAGAGGAGACGGCACTCACCCATGCGATGATCGGTCTTTTATTCAGGGAACTTTAGACATTCGGTAGCAGGGAGGAGAGGAGGAGGCCGAGATGACATCTCGGCCCCCTCCTCTCCTCCCTGCTACCGAATGTCTAAAGTTCCCTGAATAAAAGACCGATCATCGCATGGGTGAGTGCCGTCTCCTCTTTATTGAAAGACTTGATATATGTTTGCCTTGAGACAGGCACCCCCTACGGACTACTGATCGCTCCACATATTATCCGCCCAAGAAGTGGCGTGCTTTAGTGCCCTAACCTTCCTTCTGCATTTTTGATTGGCAAGAGTGATTATCCTTCAGGACACCACCAGCAGCACTGTAGACACATTGTGAGAAAACGTTGGCTGCCGGGCATGACAAAACCTCCAAGACATGACTGGTGTGCTCAGACCACTCATCCATTTTTGAAACACAAAATGCAAAAGGGACCAACCCCCCCGATGGCATTGATATTGAGCATAAGATACTGCTGCACCATCCTCTCCAGTCGTTCACTATGTGTCAGACTTGTACTTAGTTCTGCCAGTGGAGCTGGATTAAATAGTTGGTAAACAACTCCCAGATATTGCTTCTGACAGTTAATATGCTGCTGCTAATGCTTTTATGCTGACACCTCGACGTCCCACAGGTTAGAAGTGTAAATCTGCGCTGAGTACTGTGTCATTCAATGCGGTGTCGGGAAAACCAGTCCTAAGATTTTCTACAACCCTTATTGATGCTCCTGCTTGCAAGCATCCTTGTCCAGGGAGGGAAGCATCTCCCTAAATGTACTCTTGTACCACAGTCGGCTAACGCAGATTTTTTCGGTGAGTGATCAGATTAAAAAAAGCATTACTGCATTTAAGTGATGCTTTTCTCCTTCTTTCTGACAGAGTAGGATAGCAGGTGGGATGTGTTTGATGAGGGGAGGGGTTGTGGAAAGGTCAGAGTAACATCAGACTCCATTTGTTTTCTCCCTGGCAGTTTGTGTGGATGTTCCTGGCCTGCAGCCAATCAGGCCACATAAGACATCCACAAGTCGAAGACACAAGGGCTTGTGTCATTGGCTGGCTGCAATCATTGGCTGCCAAAGTCACATGTCCCTAGGGATATAAGAGGTGGCCATTTGCCATCGTCACCATTTTCAGAGTGTTACTGCTACCGTCTTTCCCCGAAAATAAGTGTTCCCCCCGATAATAAGTCAGGGGGGGGGAGGGCCTGCTAATATAAGTCCCCCCCCCACGAAAATAAGACAGGGGGGAGGCTCTGCGCAATATAAGTCCGCCCGGGGGGGCGCTGCGCAATATGTCCTACCTTGTCCGGTGGTGTCCCCGCTGTCATGCCCCGCTCCTCCGGCCGTCCGGTGGTGTCCCCGCTCCTCTCCTGGTCTGCGGTGCGGTATCCCGGTCCGGTTGCATGCTGATCTGTGCTTGGCAAACTTCCTGCTTCTTCCTGCAATCCCCGCCCAGGTCAGGCCCTGAGCCAATGAGAGCGCAGGACCCGTGACGTCAATCACCGCCCAGACACGGCCAGATGACGTTGGGGCCTCTGATTGGCCCGACGTCATCAAGCCGCCGCTGGGCTGTGATTGACGTCACAGGTCCTGCGCTCACATTGGCGCAGGACCTGACCTGGGGATTGCCGGAGGAAGCAGGAAGTCGGCACCACCGGACAGCACTGGACAAGGTAAGAAGCAGTGCATATGTATGTGTATGTATGTGTATGTATGTGTGTGTATGTATGTGTATGTATGTGTGTGGATGGGGCTGGGGCTGCCAATATAAGTCTCCCCCTGAAAATAAGACGGGGGGCCACTTTAGACCCCCCAAAAAATATAAGACACGGTCTTATTTTCGGGGAAACACGGTAGGGACAGTGCTGCTGATGCTCCATGCTGCTCCGTCCGTGTTACACAATTAAATAGCTAGCTACTTCCATTGCTTTTTAATTAGAATAGGAGGGTGAGAGTGTCCATCCTGACTAGAGATGAGCGAACACCTGATGGTTCGGATTCGGTTCAGTACGCCAAATGCCAGGATATTTGCTGAATTGTTCGCTGAATTGTTCAGTAAACCTTCTTACCTCCATTGATATCAATGGCAGGCAATATTTAACACATAGAAAACACCTTCAAATGTGTCCAAAAGCTGTTAAACTGTTCAGATTAGTGCCAGACACCAGGAAAAGGGACAACAATCTACCTAGAGTACAAATAGTCTCATGGCTGAGCATGGGTGCACGAGACACTATCTGTGCTAACTTGCACAGTCTTAAAAATCTGTTCAAAATAGGAGGTGGCTCACATTCAATTACCGTATATACTCGTGTATAAGCCGAGTTTTTCAGCCCAAAAATTGGGCTGAAAAGTCCCCCCCTCGGCTTATACACGGGTCATACGGTATGCTGTGGGGGGGGGGCTGTGACCGGGGGCTGGAGGAGGCAGGAGGGGCCGCGGTGACCGCAGGCAGTCACGTGGGGCCGCCTCATTAGTGCAATGAATATGCACGGCATCCCCCCGTCCATCAGCGGCGGGGGGATGCCGTGCATATTGCACTACACAGCCCCCCTCCTTAATATGGGTCCCCCAGTATTAATAAACAGCCCCCCTCCATATCACGTCCCCCCCAGGCTGCGGCAGCTCTCAAAATAACAAACAGTTTATACATTACCTTCCGGCGCAGCTACTCCGCTCCTCCGGTCCACCGCTCGCCGGCTTCTTCTTCCTTGATGTGCCGGTGTCATGTGACCGGGCGCAGGAGATGACGTCATTTCCAGCGCGCGGTCACAGAAGTCGGCACATCAAGGAAGAAGAAGCCGGCGAGCGGTGGACCGGAGGAGCGGAGTAGCTGCGCCGGAAGGTAATGTATAAACTGTTTGTTATTTTGAGAGCTGCCGCAGCCTGGGGGGGACGTGATGAGGAGGGGGGCTGTTTATTACTACTGGGGCTGCTGGATACTACACAGGGGCTGTATACTACCACTGGGGCTGCTGGATACTACACTGGGGCTGTATACTACCACTGGGGCTGCTGGATA
Organism: Allobates femoralis; assembly: GCA_033576535.1. NCBI lineage: Eukaryota > Metazoa > Chordata > Amphibia > Anura > Aromobatidae > Allobates > Allobates femoralis. Next base: position 415,739,741 of record JARQOC010000004.1, on the reverse strand, counting down.
CTACACTGGGGCTGTTTATTACTACTGGGGCTGCTGGATACTACACAGGGGCTGTATACTACCACTGGGGCTGCTGGATACTACACTGGGGCTGTATACTATCACTGGGGCTGCTGGATACTACACAGGGGCTGTATACTACCACTGGGGCTGCTGGATACTACACTGGGGCTGTATACTACCACTGGGGCTGCTGGATACTACACAGGGGCTGTATACTACCACTGGGGCTGCTGGATACTACACTGGGGCTGAATACTACCACTGGGGCTGCTGGATACTACACTGGGGCTGTTTATTACTACTGGGGCTGCTGGATACTACACAGGGGCTGTATACTACCACTGGGGCTGCTGGATACTACACTGGAGCTGTATACTACCACTGGGGCTGCTGGATACTACACTGGGGCTGTTTATTACTACTGGGGCTGCTGGATACTACACAGGGGCTGTATACTACCACTGGGGCTGCTGGATACTACACTGGGGCTGTATACTACCACTGGGGCTGCTGGATACTACACTGGGGCTGTATATACCTCTGGGGCTGCTGTATACTACCACTGGGGCTGTATATACCTGTGGGGCTGCTGTATACTACACTGGGGCTGTATATACCTGTGGGGCTGCTGTATACTACCACTGGGGCTGTATATACCTGTGGGGCTGCTGTATACTACACTGGGGCTGTATATACCTGTGGGGCTGCTGTATACTACCACTGGGGCTGTATATACCTCTGGGGCTGCTGTATACTACCACTGAGGCTGTATATACCTCTGGGGCTGCTGGATACTACCACTGGGGCTGTATATACCTCTGGGGCTGCTGGATGCTACCACTGGGGCTGTATATACCTCTGGGGCTGCTGTATACTACCAATGGGGCTGTATATACCTCTGAGGCTGCTGTATACTACCTCTGGGGCTGTATACTACCTCTGGGGCTGCTGTATACTACCACTGGGGCTGCTGTATATACCTTTGGGGCTGCTGTATACTACCTCTGGGGCTGCTGTATACTACCTCTGGGGCTGCTGTATACTACCTCTGGGGATGCTGTATACTACCACCGGGGCTGTATATACCTCTGGGGATGCTGTATACTACCACTGGGGCTGTATATACCTCTGAGGCTGCTGTATACTACCTCTGGGGCTGCTGTATACTACCACTGGGGCTGCTGTATATACCTTTGGGCTGCTGTATATACCTTTGGGCTGCTGTATACTACCTCTGGGGCTGCTGTATACTACCTCTGGGGATGCTGTATACTACCACCGGGGCTGTATATACCTCTGGGGATGCTGTATACTACCACTGGGGCTGTATATACCTCTGGGGCTGCTGTATACTAACTACTGGAGCTGCTGCTGTATATACCACTGGGGCTGCTGCTGTATACTACCACTGGGGAGGCTGCTGTATACTACCATTGGGGGGCCTGTATACCACACTGCTGGGGGCTGTATACCTGTGCTGGAGTCCACCCTCGGCTTATACACGAGTCAATAGGTTTTCCCAGGTTTTGGGGGCAAAAGTAGGGGGGTCGGCTTATACACGGGTCGGCTTATACACGAGTATATACGGTAAATTTTAGAGGTGGTTGAAACTCAGTTTGAAATAACAGATGAAGGAGTCACAGGAGAAAAGTGGCAGCAGTTTTCTATATTAAGTAAAAAGAGTAAAATGAGGGTGAGTTACAGTTGTAGGCATGTAACTCAGAGAACCCTGCTCAAGTCATGCACCACACAGCAAGGAGACCCAAAGAAAAGTCCTCATGTTTCCAAAAATAGTATCAGACCACAGTAAAGTGGTATCCATCTTATAGATTTTGTATTGAGCCACAATGGCAAAAAGGCTGGAGGTCTGGGCCCAACATTCCAAGGTTGATTCCTTAGGAAGAGGTGCAGGAGTATGTATTTTTCTCAGAGAGCCCTGCTGAAGGAATGCATCACACAACAAAGAGACCCTAACAAGAGTCCCCACTTTTCAAATAATTAGTGTCACACCCAGTAGCGGGACCTGGCGCTGCAGCTGCTGTCCCAGCAGGTGAGGAGCGGAGGAGCGGGGGGGGGGTGAGCTGCTGTCCCAGGTGAGGAGCAGGGGGGGTGCTGCTACCTGCACATTACAGACCAGGGAGCCGTGGTTGCAGTTGAGTGGAGAGGAGGGGCGGGATCAGCCGCGGGGAGCAGGAAGCTTCCCTCACTTCACCTCTTCTCTCCTCTGACACACTATCGTGGTCTGCGGGGGGCGGCTGGAGGCCCGGGTTCCCCTGCAGGGAGGTGCAGGGGCCCCCCTGCAGGTGCCTGAGGGGCCCCCTAGCCGGTCGGGGCCCTGGTGTACCACAGTAGGTCCACCCCTGGTCACACCACAGCAAAGGGGTATTTATCCATTGAAACATTATGTATTGGGCCACAATAGCAGCAAGGCTGGAGGCCTGGTCCCAGCACTTCAAGGTTGAGTATTTAGGAAGTGTTGCACAAGTGTCAGGAGCAGGTATTTTGTTCACAGAGCCCTGCTCAAAGAATGCCACACCCAGCAAAGAGACCCAAGCAAGAGTCCCCACTTATCCAAAAAATAGGGTCACACAACCGCAAAGTGGTATGTATCCATTGAAACATTATGTTATTGGGCCACAATAGTAGCAAGGCTGGAGACCTGGGCCTAGCATTTCAAAGTTGAATATTTAGGAAGTCGTGTACAAGTGTCAGGAGCAGGTATTGAGCTTAGAGAGCCCTTCTCATGGAATGCACCACACAGCAAAGAGACCATAACAAGCTTTCCCACTTTTCCAAAAATTAGGGTGGATCCCACCACAGCAAAGTGGTATGTATCCATTGAAACATTATGTATTGGGCCACAATAGCAGCAAGTCTGGAGGCCTTGGCCCAGCATTTCAAAGTTGAGTACAGTGAGTCTTCGGGGTTAGGGACCAGAAGGTCCGTTGTTAAGCGTGTCCCGTCGTTAAGCGTGACCCTGTAATTCTCCAACCGGAGTCCAGTTATGCTGTCCAGTTGCTGCTCCCATTTGCCCGCATGCTGTGTTCTACAGCTTCCGGCCGCCCATGCTGTACAGTCCAGCACTCTGGGGGGCTGCGTTTAAACGGTGCACAGGAAACGTTTCCTGTGCACCATTTAAGCGCGTCCCCCAGAGCGCTGGAATGTACAGTGTACAGCATGGGCGGCCGCAAGCTGTACAATACAGCATGCGGGCAGATGGGAGCAGCAACTGGACAGCATAACTGGACTCCGGTTGGAGAATACTGTACAGTACTGTACAATGTACCAGAATCCTGAGACCCGGAGCCACCAGGGAAATCACCTTTCATAATCTCAGGAGACATTCTGGTAAGTGTTGTACAGTACTGTACTGTACTGTAGTTAAGAATGACCGTCGTAAGTGCGAGTCGTCATTAAACAGACCCGTCGTTAAGCGGGGACGTTTCAGGAGCATGTAATGTGCTCAGAGAGTCCTGCTCAAGGAACCACACAGCAAAGAGACCCTAACCAAAGTTGTTGGCATTACTTTGAATCCTAACAATTTGCGGATCATGTTGCAGATAGTTCATCAAGAAGGCACTCACGTGTCTTGCGCTTCCATGAGGCTCAAGTCCTTGTTATGTAGTTGGCAGGAGGGTAACATTCCCGCTTGCTTCCTCCACCCTTTCCCGCCAACTAGGTGGTTACTTTTCAACCTACCCCACAGACACCAAGCCTTTTCCCCTTACCAATACACCTATTCCCCTTTCCACCACAACCACGGCTTTTACCACTCATATTCGATGGTAAATAATTTGCAAGTCAGTTGTTGTAGGCTCAAGAAATCTGGAGATGTGAATCCAGCAGACCAGATTTGCCAACAAATGGTATTAGGCAAAAGGTATGGTTGCTGCCTGGATGCTGCACTTGCCAGATATGGCACTAAATGATTTTCAGCACAGAATTGGTGCAGATGTTGACACAAGCACCACTGTACCACCGGGGATTTGCCAAAAACTGGTGTGAGGCAAAAAGTGTGGGTGCTGCCTGGATGTTGCACTTGTCAAATGTGTGACTAAATGGTTTTCAGCATAGGAGTGGTGCAGATGATCACACAAGCACCACTGTTTCACAAGGGATTAGCAAAAACACTGATACTAAGCCTTAAAATTGGCTGTTTTAGGAACAACATACTAAACCTACCATCTAGCTTTCTATTTATAAAGAAATAGAATAGCTAGCTGGCTATCCACATAGCACACTCAGTATCAGCAACATCGGCACTACAACAACAAGATTGTCACTGAGCTCCAACACTGAGCAAATGATGACGAGGGAAAATGGCCGGGTTTTATATTCAAAAGACATGTGACATACCCAGCCAATGAGAAAAGCCCTTGTGTGTAAAAAGTGCAATTTTCTTTATGGGTGCTGATTGCCTGCTAGACTTGGCAACCCACAGTAAAGAAAAGTGTGGGAAAGAAAAAAAATGGAGACCTGTGCTTATTTGACCTGAGACTCTGAGACCTCTTTCCCTCCCCTCCCGCCTGCGATGCTAGACACTCACACTGTGAAAATATAGAACAGAAGCATTAGTGCAAATTCACTAATGCTTTTTGCCATCCGAACAATTACTGAACAAAACTGAATTTCGGACTTTTCATCAAACTGTTCAGGTTCGAGGTGCCAAACGAACATTGCAAAATCCGGTCCAGATTTGAAATTGACGAACATGTTTGAGCAAAGTTTGCTCATGACTAGTTAGTATCCTCTGTGGCATTCAATCATCTCCCTCCTCAGCCTCCTTCTCTTCAGTATTGCTCAAACAATGCTGAGAAGATGAGTAGTGATGAGTGAACTTTGCTCAAACATGTTCACCAATTTCAAATTCGGCAAGAATATGCCTGATTTGGTTCGTTGATTGGAAACCCGAACACTTTCTCCAAAAGTCGGCAAAGCCGTCTAAGTTTGGGAAAAAGTTTGAAATTTAAAATAGCCCCAAAACTTTACCTATTTATTCGGGGCCAAAACGTCCACATGTCAGATGCAGATGATTTGGCAGTATGTCTGGCTACATTCCAGCGGCAGCTGGTATCACACTGGATCTCATTCCCCAATACCAGCAGGACCAGGACTTTTATGGAGAGCACGAGGAAGAGGAGCACTTAGAAGTCAGTGTTTCAAAGCTTTGTGGATCACCCTCACCACCTACTCAGACATTCAACTGGTCCCATGCCATGTGGGGACCCCTAACTCCTCCAAGCACTTATCCAAGAAGGCACCAACCACCCCGCTTTCTTGTGTCATTTGTTGAGGAGATTCAAAATGCAGATGCCATCACCCAGGACTGGATGCATGGGCCTAAGGCTAATGACTTCCTCAACCAATGCACCCAAGGCAAGGTGGTGGTATTCAAACAGGATAAGACGTATAGGTTCATAGTGGAACATGACACTAAACACAGGTGTTATGTCAACCGCTCCACCTTTCAGTGTTATGATCTTCCCCAAAGACTACGTAGCATCTTTGTTGGGGATAAGGTCACTTTCATGAAGGTGCGGGGCACGAAGGGGTGGTTTGCGGTTGGCGTATGTCGCCCAATCTGAAGAGTGGCAGGAAGTTGCTGACCTGGAGAGAAGTTGGTGTCTGGTATGGCCAAAGTGTCTCTTGGTTGGCCAGCTAAATGCACCCAAACCCACAGGGCATGTCGATGTTCCCAAAGATGGTCCTGGTCCTGTCTGTCCTAAAGGGGGTGGCCATCCTCTCATTCCTTCATCATCCTCTCCAGTGGTGGCAATGATGAAGTGTGCTGGGGGGCAGGTGGTGGTGGAGAATGTACCTAGAAGAGTAGCCTTTGCGACTCCCAAGACCATTCGGCAGCAGAGTACGAGGAAAAACTGCAGCAATCATCCAGGGTATGGCTGAAAATGGCGAGAGACAATCTCACTGAACCTTATTAAAGGCATGTTGGTGGGTCTGTGACACAGTGACCCATCCCTTAGTTGGCATTTTAGCCAAAGTATGACTCTTGGATCTTGTTTTTTTCCCCTGTTTTTCATTGTCCTTGACCAAGGAATGTGTTTTTATTAAAGTTCTAACATTTTGCGCGGCTTGCACTTCCCCCTACTGGGGATTCATGCAGCCTTTGGGGTCCAACTTTAACAGTCTGTGTGCTGCTGCTGATCCCTGTGGGACTTTCGTCATATGTATAAGCTATGTATATTGTAATTTTTTTTTTGTTTGAGACTTATAGTCTGGTCGTGTTATAGCAAATTTTTTTGAGTTCACTCCTTGTGTGCTGGACTGTTTTTGTAAACAGATGCTTTGATGTCTGGCTTCATCTCATCCGTGACTCCTTTTCACCCATGGCTGCATCTCATCCCTGGCTTTGCCACGTCCCTAGCTCCACTACCTCCCCGGCTGCATCTCGTCCCCAGCTGCATCTCGTCCCCGGCTGCACCCATCACCGGCTGCACTCATAACTGGCTGCACTCATCACTGGCTACATCCCATCCCTAACTTCATCTCATCCCTGGCTTCATCTCATCGCTGGCTGCACCACGCCCCTGGCTGCACCTCATCCTCGGTTTCATCTTACCTATAACTACATCTCATCCTTAGTCATACCTCATCCCTGGCTGCACGCTATTCCCGGCTACATCTCATCCCGAGATCCATCTCACCTTGGTCCGCACCCCATCCCTTCCTGCTCCTCATCTCTGGCTACACCCCAACCCCACTGCCTGCACACTACTACGACCCTATCACCCCGCTCACTGACGCACTCCTCTTAACCCCTTGCAACATCCCCTTCCCTCCTGAAACCAACCCTTGACTCTATCTCATCCCCATCTGGCCACCCCCTGGCTCCAACTCAGCCCTGACTGGACATCATCCCTGACTGCATCTTATCCTGGCCGGCCCCTACTGTGCCTCACCACCCGACCGTGTGCCCTCCGTACCCCTCCCCAACGTACTTTTCACCTCCATGGGCTGCAAACATAGCTGCCACCTACAAAGTTTCCCTTCCTTTTCACCCTCACCCCCATTCTACTCCACTTCCTACTGACCCCGCTCATCCCTCCACCCACTAAGGAACTGGTCATCTCCCCCTCCATCCTACCCACGCACCTCACCCCCTCCTCTAAACTGTTCCTCCACGCACAGTCTCTTGCCTTCAGGCACGCATGCCATTCATGTAAACTCTCCTGCTCCCACTTTCTATCCCTCTTGCTGTTTCTGCTACTCGCAGGTGACATATCCCCCAACCCTGGTCCCCCCACCACATCTCCCCACTGGCTTCTAATCCACTCCCATTCCCCAACACAAACATTCGCAACCCTCACAACCTTATACCCATTCACCCAACCCCCACTCCCCCACTCCCCCTATCTGGAGCTCTTTGAAATGCTCGTTTGGTACGCAATAAACTCTCATTCACCCACGACCTTTTTTACTCTCGTTCCTCGGCATCACCGAAACATGGCTCACCCCCTCCGACACAGCCTCCCCCACTGCACTCTCCTATGGCGGACTTACCCTGTCCCACACACCTCGCCCCAGCAACACCCACAGCAGAGGAGTCGGAATACTCCTGTCCGACCGCTGCTGCTCCTTCTCCCCAATTACACCACCGCCCCTCTACCTCCTTCCCCTCCTTCGAGGTGCACTCCATCCGCATCTTCTCCCCCTGCAATCTTCAACTGGCTGTCTTCTCGACCACTTCGCCACTTGGCTCCTCCACTTCCTTTCCTTCAACATCCCCACCATCATCATGGGTGATTTCAACATCCCCATCGACACCCCCGACCCCGCTGCATCTCGATTCCTATCTCTGCATATATAGAAAGGAGAAAAGTCCGGCTTTCAGGATCGCGCTGTTCCAGTCCAAAGTTCACAAGGAGTTAATCCAAGGACCAAGCAGTGATTATAATTTTCTTTTTATTCCAGAAAATCTACGCGTTTCGTGTACACACTGGACACTTCCTCAGGAGCAAAGTTACACTGTCATCACATTCCATTCTCATTATATACTAGCCCCCCCAGGAAGTGAGGTAGATGCTACATCATTGCACATAAAAAAATTCACACATAGCTATCAATATAATATAAAATCACAAAGTTCATATATAAAACACACTCCTATAAAAACACAGATATATAAAACTTCACACTAGAAACAATTTAAAACATTATAATTAATTTATGATTATACTCAATAAAAATTTTACATTTCTTGGTACATCAATTAATTAGGAGGACAACCTTCACAAATCTCTTTCATAATAGCAGGCAGATGATCATATACTAATTAATGTATGTACTCCTATGTGGATTTGATCTAACACAGCAGACCCATGCTCTGCACTTCAGGAAATGTTCCTGTTTTCTCAGGCAAAGGCACCACATCTCCAGAGTTATCCGTGCAATTTCAAGGCACCAGCCAACTATTCCAACCGTGGTAAAATACAGCAGATTGTATCTCTTTATATCTCTTTATATGTTAGCGATCTGATCATTCCCTTGCTGTAATGTTATAATATGGACATCAAACAGTTATCAGATGCCTGAAAGCCAGACTTCTCTCCTTTCTATATATGCAATTCTAGTGACCGGTTTATTGCTGCAGTTCATCGGATCCTACCCATTTGTGCTTATGGTTGTTGTGTTCCACACAACTGAACCAGGTGAGTGGATCCATATCTGTGAAATGATTTTACCATTGGATAAGACCCTATTGTGCGCTTCTGTCTCCCCCTGTCTCCCCCTTTTTTATGACTCCTATCTCTGACCTCCTCTTTTGGCCTCTCCCAGTGGTCCTCCTCAGCCACTCAAAAGGAAGGCCAATACGCTTGACCTTATCTTCACCTGCCTCTGCTCCTTCACTAATCTCTCAAACTCACCCCTCCTTCTATCCGACAACAACCTCCTGACCTTCTCCTCCCTCTCCCCCCAACCACATCCCCCCCTCCCCAGAAACTCAGTCATCTCCGCAGAAACCTTAATCTCATCGAATTCCACTCACTCTCTGAGTCCCTTCTTCATCTCACAGACTTAGCTTCCTCACTTGAGGTTGACACTGCTACCACCCTCTACAACACCACATTAACCACAGCCATTGATCAGGCCACCCCCCTCACACACACCAAAACCCGCACACACAGGCAACTCTGGCTCACCGTCCTCACCAAAGAACCAAGTTGGGCATCCAGAGTGGCTAAGTGGAGATCCCACTCCGCTGCCCACTTCGCCAAGTGTAAGCAATCCCTCTCCATATTCAAGAATGCACTCACCACTGCTAAACAAACCTACTTCTCTTCTCTAATTAACGCACTGTCCCGCAATCCCAAACAATTATTGAAAACTTTCAACTCCCTACTCCGTCCCCCTGCATCTCCCCCCTCATCTCTTTTGCCGCCTTCTACAAACAGAAGATCGACAAAATCAGAGAAGGCTTCGACCCACTGTCCCCCCAGCCCCCCCCATCACCGCTCACCTTCCTTCATCCAAAGGAAGCTTTTCAATCATGACGGAAGATCAACTCACCACCCTTCTGTCAAGATCACACCTCACCACCTTGACCTGCTCCCCTGCCACCTCATCCCAAGCCTCACCACTGTCCTCATTCCTGCTCTAACCCATCTCTTTAACTCTTTCACCACCAGCCTCTTCCCCTCATCCTTCAAACATGCCCTGATCTCACCCATCCTCAAAAAACCCTCCCTCGACCCATCTGATGTTTCCAACTATCGCCCCATATCTCTTCTCCCCTTCGCTTCAAACCTCCTTGAACAACATGTCCACTCAGAACTGTCCTCCCACCTCTCCTCCTACTCCCTCTTTGACCACCTTCAATCCAGCTTCCGACCTCATCACTCCACTGAAACAGCCCTGACCAAGGTCACCAATGACCTACTGACCGCTAAGAGCAAGCGACATTACTCCATCCTCCTCCTTGACCTATCTGCTGCCTTCGACACTGTCGACCACTCCCTCCTGCTCCAGATCCTGAAATCTCTTGGTTTCACTGACCTAGTCTCCTGGCTCTCCTCCTACCTAATGGACCGGACTTTCAGCGTCACCCACTCCCACACCTCCTCCTCGCCCTATCCCCTATCTGTCGGCATCCCCCAGGGCTCGGCCCTAGGACCGGTACTCTTCTCTATTTACACCCTCGGCTTTGGACAAATGATCAAGTCCCACTGCCTCCAGTACCATCTTTACGCTGACTACACCCAGACCTACCTCTCTGGACCCGACATCACCTCCCTACTATCCAAAGTTCTGCAATGCCTCTCCGCCATCTCATCCTTCTTCTCTGCACGTTTCCTCAAGCTGAACATGAACAAAACTGAGTTCATCGTCTTCCCCTCTAATCGCTCTCCTCCTCTACCTGACCTCTCCATCACTGTCAATGGCTGCTCACTTTGCCCTGTCCCACACACTAAGTGCCTCGGGGTTACTTTCGACTCCTCCTTCTCCTTCAGACCTCACATCCAAGCCCTCGCCACCAACTGCCGGCTGCAGCTCAAAAACATTTCCCTAATCTGCTCCTTCCTTGACCACGACACAGCCAAAACCTTTGTTCATGCTCTCATTATCTCTCGCCTTGACTACTGCAACCTCCTGTTCACTGGACTCCCCGCCTCCTCCCTTACACCTCTTCAATCTAACCTAAACTCTGCTGCCTGACTAATTCATCTGTCTTCCCTTTACTCCCCTGTCTCCCACCTCCGCCAAGCCCTCCACTGGTTCCCCATCCCTCAGAGATCCATGTTTAAAACCCTAACCATGACATACAAAGCCATCACCTTTCCCCTCCATACATATCCCACATGGTCTCCCGTTACCGGCCCGCACGTAACTTATGATCCTCCAAAGAGCTTCTTCTCTACTCCCCCCTCACTTCATACTCCCACAACCGCATTCAAGACTTCCCCCGTGCATCTGCTATACTCTGGTACTCTCTCCCCCAGCATATTAGACACTCGCCTACTCTTGGTAACTTCAAAATAAACCTGAAGACTCACCTTTTCTGCCATGCCTACAGCCTACAATGAGACCTGACCACGCACTGTTACACGATCGGCGTATCCCCCTGCTATTGTCTCCTCACCCGCCCTTGCAGACCGTGAGATCTCCTGGACAGGGTCCCCTCCTGTATCTTGAAACTTGTAAAACTTGACCGTCCATGTTCTGTATGTGTCCATGTTATTCCCTCCTCATATGTAAAGCGCCATGAAGTCTAATGGTGGTATATAAATAAATGATAATAATAATAATAATAATAATAATAATAATAATAATAATATAATATATATAGCTCTGGCAAAGGACATTTGGGTCTAGGTTGTAGCAGCAAAGGCTGTGGGGTTATAGTCCCTGCCTAAATGCCTTTAATCTTCTCTTCCTCCAGAAGCTATCCCTACAGTGAATGCAGCTGTACTAATAGGGAATAGTATGGATGTAGCCCTGAAAAGAAACTTTAGATATTATGGTGCAGCAGCAAGCACTGTTGGGTTATTATCCCTTCCTAGATGTCTCTAATCTAAAGCCATCACTCCTCCAGCTGCTATCCTTACAGTATATGCAGATAACTGTGGTATTAATAGGGAATAGAATAAATGTAGCCTCGCCAAAGGGTTTTTGGTTTTACATTGCAGTATTTAAGGCTGCCTTCACACTTGCAGATGCATCTGCAGCGTTTTGCAGATGCATCTGCAAGTATCAGCATGCAGACCGCGGTCCCTATGTTTATAATAGGGCGCACCGCGGTCTGAATGCTCTCATTGATTCCTATATGTGAGCCGTAAGCAGGCGTATGCCTGCTGACAGATCACACACTCCCGCCCCGCACCTTGGACGCAACATCTCGCGTCCATAGTGCGGGCGGGAGAGTGTGATCTGTAAGCAGGCATACGCCTGCTTACGGCTCACATATAGGAATCAATGAGAGCATTCACACCACGGCCGTGGTCTGCATGCTGATACTTGCAGATGCATCTGCAAAACGCTGCAGATGCATCTGCAAGTGTGAAGCCAGCCTAAGACTGTAAGGTTATAATCACTATTTATATACCTCTAATCCAAAGATATCCCTCCTCCAGAAGATATCCCTACAATGAATACAGCTCACAGCGGTATTAATAGGAAGTAGAATAGATGTAGTCCTGACAAGGGACTTTTGATTTTAGGGTGCAGCTGCACGAATTGTAAAGCTATAATCTCCCGACTAGATGCCTCTAATCAAAACCTATCCCTCTTCCAGCAACTATCCCTTCAGTGAATGCAGCTGAGAATGGTATTATTAGGGAATAGAATACATGTAGACCTGACAAGGGACTTTTAGTTTCAGAGTTCAGCAGCAAGGACTATAAGGCTATGTTCACTGCCTAGATGCCTCTAATCATATCTCACCTCTTCGCCATCAGTTATGCTTTCAGCAAATGCAGTTAACAGTGGTATTAACAAGAAATAGAATAGATGTAGCACTGACAAAGGACTTTTGATTTGAGGGTGCAGCTGCAAGGACTATAAGGCCATAACCCCTGCATAGATGCCTTTAATCCAAACTTATCCCATTTCCAGTAGCTATGCCTACCATGCATGCGGCTAATAGATGTATTCATTGGAAACAGAATAGAATAGATGTGGCTCTGACGAGAAATCTTTGGTTTTCGGGTACAGCAGCAAGGACTTGTCCAGCAGCTATCCTTACAGTAAATGCAATTAACACCAGTAATAATAAGAACTAGAGTACATGTGGCCCTAACAAAGGACTTTTGGTTTTAGGTTCCAGTAGTAAAGACTGTAAAGCTATAATCCCAATTTATATACCTGTAATCCAAAACTATCCCTCCTTCAGAAGCTATCCCAACAGTGAATAAAGCTAACAACGGTATTAATAAGGAAGAGAATAGATGCAGCCCTCACAAAGGACTTTTGGTTTTAGGGTGCAGCTGCATGGACTGTAAAGCAATAATACCTGCCTAGATGCTGTTAATCCAAAACTATATCTACTCCAGCAGCTAGCCCTACAGTGCTTCCAGGGTAGAGGGTGCTGAGCGTCATGTAACCGGGTCATACAGTTGTGGCCAAAAGTATTGACACCCCTGCAATTCTGTCAGATAATACTCAGTTTCTTCCTGAAAATGATTGCAATCACAAATTCTTTGGTATTATTATCTTCATTTAATTTGTCTTCAATGAAAAAACACAAAAGAGAATGAAGCAAAAAGCAAAAACATTGATCATTTCACACAAAACTCCAAAAATGGGCCAGACAAAAGTATTGGCACCCTCAGCATAATACTTGGTTGCACAACCTTTAGCCAAAATAACTGCGATCAACCGCTTCCGGTAACCATCAATGAGTTTCTTACAATGCTCTGCTGGAATTTTAGACCGTTCTTCTTTGGCAAACTGCTCCAGGTCCCAGATATGTGAAGGGTGCCTTCTCCAAACTGCCAATTTTAGATCTCTCCACAGGTGCTCTATGGGATTCAGGTCTGGACTCAATGCTGGCCACCTTAGAAGTCTCCAGTGCTTTCTCTCAAACCATTTTCTAGTGCTTTTTGAAGTGTGTTTTGGGTCATTGTCCTGCTGGAAGACCCATGACCTCTGAAGGTACCTTTACACGCGTCAACATTTCTAGGAATTTCACTGGCAACTTACTGGTCGCAGTGAAATCATGGATACATTGCTCCATTTGTACACAGCAACAAGATAGAACAATGTGTCTATGATTTCACTGCAACCAGTAAGTTGCCAGTGAAATTCCTAGAAAAATTGCCGCGTGTAAAGGTATCCAGAGGGAGATTCAGCTTTCTCACACTGGGCCCTACATTATGCTGCAAAATTTGTTGGTAGTCTTCAGATTTCATAATGCCATGCACACAGTCAAGCAGTCCAGTGCCAGAGGCAGCAAAGCAATCCCAAAACATCAGGGAACCTCCGCCATGTTTGACTGTAGGGACCGTGTTCTTTTCTTTGAATGCCTCTTTTTTTCTTGTGTAAACTCTATGTTGATGTCTTTGCCCAAAAAGCTCTACTTTTGTCTCATCTGACCAGAGAACATTGTTCCAAATCGTTTTAAGCTTTCTCAGGTAAGTTTTGGCAAACTCCAGCCTGGCTTTTTTATGTCTCGGGGTAAGAAGTGGGGTCTTCCTGGGTATCCTACCATACAGTCCCTTTTCATTCAGACGCCCACGGATAGAATGGGTAAACAGGAGAAAAGGAATTGACAAATAAACAGCAGCTCACCACCAATGCATAAATGAAACATGCATTGGTGGTGTGCTGCTGTTTATTTGTCAATTCCTTTTCTCCTGTTTACATATGCTCTTGTTAACAAAGCAGCACCCCCTTTCTGACAGGATCATTATTGCTGGTGGTGCACCCGTCCTTTTAATATAGACAGATAGAATGGGTTGACACTGTTGTACCCTCGGACTGCAGGGCAGCTTGAACTTGTTTGGATGTTAGTCAAGGTTATTTATCCACCATCCGCACAATCTTGAGTTGAAATCTCTTGTCAATTTTTCTTTTCCGTCCACATCTAGGGAGGTTAGCCACAGTGCCATGGGCTTTAAACTTCTTGATGACACTGCGCACGGTAGACACAGGAACATTCAGGTCTTTGGAGATGGACTTGTAGCCTTGAGATTGCTCATGCTTCCTCACAATTTGGTTTCTCAAGTCCTCACACAGTTCTTTGGTTTTCTTTCTTTTCTCCATGCTCAATGTGGTACACACAAGGACACAGGACAGAGGTTGAATCAACTTTAATCCATGTCAACTGGCTGCAAGTGTGATTTAGTTATTGCCCACACCTGTTAGGTGCCACAGGTAAGTTACAGGTGCTGTTAATTACACAAATTAGAGAAGCATCACATGATTTTTCTAACAGTGCCAATACTTTTGTCCACCCCCTTTTTTATGTTTGGTGTGGAATTATATCCAATTTGGCTTTAGGACAATTCTTTTTGTGTTTTTTTCATTGAAGACAAATTAAATGAAGATAATAATACCAAAGAATTTGTGATTGCAATCATTTTCAGGAAGAAACTGAGTATTATCTGAAAGAATTGCAGGGGTGTCAATACTTTTGGCCACTGTATTCAGAATCACTGCACACGTACAACAGAATATTTGCTTACAGGTTAGAGTTTATTTATAGTGTAGTACGACCTCAAATGACGTTTCGGCCTAATTATAGGCCTTGATAACATAGTCGCTAGTTCTGTATTGAATGTGTTGAAAATGTACTTGGATGCGATTCCAAATTTGCTTCTTGGAGGTTGATTCTGTGGAATCAGACCTAGTGGGTGTTGCCCTGTTTTTTGTAGTGAAGGGATCCCAATTGGATGTTCACTAGGTAGCAGTTGCTGTAGTAGATGATCGCTGTAAGTTTCAGAATCAGGCATAGAGTAGTTACTCAAAGGAGGGGAGGAGCAGCCTGGTGGACAGTGTTTCCACTTCAAAGGTCCCATGGACCTGGTTCTGGACCTCATATGAGGTCGTACTACAATATAAATAAACTCTCACCTATAAGCAAATATTCCGTTGTACGTGTGCAGTGATTCTGAATACATTGGACTGTGGACCCTTTGGTTCCTTTCACCTGCACCGTGATCTCCTAACCAAACTGAGTGCTAGTCATTCTGTCTTCAACTAATACTTTTGGCCACAACTGAATGTGAAGAATATGAAGGTCCTCTTAAAACTGATGGGATCCACAACTCATGGAGGACGCTTAGATGAGAAGGAGTGGAAGGAAGTGATAACAAGTAAAAGAGGGCTTTTGAAGGATGCAAAGGTTTTGGAAGATGCAAAAGCATGCTATAAGAATACGACAAAGTTATGGAAGTTATTGTGGATTGAACATCGTGACCCTGCTACTGGTGAATACACGTATACTGACAAGATGACACTGGCAGAAGCTGCTGCACCCATGCCTATGCTGACATATTCCAGATACCCACACAGACCCACCACCCTGTGTCCAGTTCTCAATATGGATGGCACACCTTACACTCCAGCGAACCAGGGTGCACACACTTTGTCTGAAGCTGTCATCTTAGCACAGACCAGACCCCGCTCTGCAGCAGTATCCGGAATATACATGAACAGGGACCGGGATGAAACAGGAGATGGAGAGGAGGAGGCTGCCGAAGATGAATACCAGATGGCTTGGGGACAGGAGAATTTCCCAGTTGGGCCTGGAGCTAGGTCAAAAATTCCACAGTATCTCTCCCCAGCCTTAATTGATCCCCTCTCATCACTAGGAAATCATGGAGGCATACTTTTAATGAAGACAGAATTATCACAATTGGGAGCAGCAGGTGGAGACTAGTGATGGGCGAATCCTGAATTACTCGGAATCGCTTGACTCTAGCGAGTCCGAGCACAGGACTCGCTACTCGTTGCGAGTCTAGCGAGTCCAATGTTAATGAATGGGGAAGCGAGTAATAGCGAGTTGTGTGAGATTTACAAATCGCAGATGTGTCTCGGAAGCTTCAGCCTGAAGCAATCCTAGTTTTGCCATTTATTTGCATTGGACTCGTTTACTTTGTAAGTAATCACTGGGAAACTCGCACAGATAAGAGTCCTGTCTGCTCTGTGTGCTGGCTGCCACAGCTCCAGGGTCCTAGAGCCTGCCTGCTGCCTGATGTAGCAGTGCTGAGATTGTTCTCAGTCTGCTCATTCCCTGTGTACAGACATGAATGTCTGTGCACAGAGATGATGTAGCAGAGCTGAGATTGTTCTCAGTCTGCTCATTCCCTGTGCATAGACATCTATATCTATGCACAGGGGATGTAGCAGAGAGGACATCGCGTTTTGGACTGCGTCAGACGGAAGAGGATTTTTTTAATTAAAGATGGAGTCCCTAATGGCTTTTTTTTTTATTTCTAATAAAAAATTTTCTTTGTGTTGTGTTTTTTTTAAAACAATTTAATAGAAATTCATGGCGGTCATGTCTAATATTGGCGTGACCGCCATAAATTTCGGGCTTAGGGCCAGCTGATAATACAAAGCTGGCCCTAACCTCTTTATTACCCAGCGTGCCACCACCACCAGGGCCGCTGGAAGAGCGGGGTTCAGCGCCAGAGGATGGCGCTTCAATGAACGCGCCATCTTCTGGGGCTGCTGCGGGCTGCAATTTGCAGCGGGGGGTGCCCAGAAAGCTTGGGCATCCCTGCGCTGCGGATTCCAGCCCCCAGCTGCTTAGCTGTACCTGGCTAGACATAGAAATTGCGCGGAGCCCCACGCATTTTTTTTAAATTATTTCATGAAATTCTGAGATTCTGACTCTGACTCTGAGACTCTGACTCTGAGACTCTGAAATTCATGAAATAATAAAAAAAAAATGCGTGGGGCTCCGCGCAATTTCTATGACTAGCCAGGTACAGCTAAGCAGCTGGGGGCTGGAATCCGCAGCGCAGGGATGCCCAAGCTTTCTGGGCACCCCCCGCTGCAAATTGCAGCCGCCCCAGAAGATGGCGCGTTCATTGAAGCGCCATCCTCTGGCGCTGAACCCCACTCTTCCAGCGGCCCTGGTGGCGGTGGCACGCTGGGTAATAAAGGGGTTAATACCAGCTTTGTTATACAAGCTGGTATTAAGCCCGAGATTCTTAATTTCAGGCCACGTTTGACCCAGCCACTAAGAATCTCCAATAAAGGGTTAAAAAAACACAACACAGAGAAAAATTTTTATTTGAAATAAAAAAAAAGCCATTAGGGACTCCAACTTTAATTAAAAAAATCCTCTTCCGTCCGACGTAGTCCAAACCGCGATGTCCTCTCTGCTACATCCCCTGTGCATAGATATAGATGTCTATGCACAGGGAATGAGCAGACTGAGAACAATCTCAGCACTGCTACATCATGTCTGTGAGCAGGCGGGCTCTAGGACCCTGGAGCTGCACAGAGCAGACAGCTGGACTCGGCTCGCTGGACTCGGCTCGCAAAGAAACAGCAGTTACTTTGCGAGTTTCCCTGCTATCACTGGCACAGTAGCCGAGTCTAATGCAAACAATGGCAATCCTAGTTTTGTCAGCGTTTCTGACAAAACTAGGATTGATATTGATTTGCATTGGACTTGTGCGAGTAATCACTGGGAAACTCTCAGAGTACCGAGTCCTGCGAGTCCCTTACTACTCGCCGAGTAACGAGTCCTAGCGAGTAGATTCGCCCATCCCTAGTGGAGACGAGCAGACACATCACCGGCTAAAGTCTACTTCCCTGGCACAGCACACTCCCCAGGATAGGGGAGGTGGAGACAGACATTATCAATGTACGGGGGTACACAGGCCACAACAGGCAGCTCTACGCATGGCTCAGATCAATCACGCCGACTGGCACAGTATGAAGACCCTCCACAGCATGTTTCCCGTCCTAGGCGAGGCAGATATGTCTCCTGGAAGCCTCCCTCAGGAAGCTGCCACATTGGTGAACACCTTACCGAACCCTGACAAGTAACCTATGCCCTTTCATCGGAAGATGAGCCAGATTCAGTAGACTCATGCTGCCTCATGGGAAGATCTTATGGGATTGGTTTCTACCTGCGCCACGAGCATCTGTCCTCCAGAGAGTCCGGATATCTACAAAGAGCCCATGATCCCAATGTGAAACGAAATGGGGTAAATGGCCACAGAATGGACATGACTCTGGCTGAACTGAAGGAGATGGCGGCGAGACAACAGCAGCAGATCGAGGCCCAGCAGCTAATGCTGGCTACAAAAGAGCAGCGCTTGAAGTACCTGAAGCAGCAGGACCAGAGTCAGCAGCAGCAGGACAGTGATCAGGAAAAGCTGAAACGTCTGCGGGAGATTGCAGAAAATCAGGAGGCAAAGCTGAAGAAGGTGCGGGCCCTGAAGGGCCACGTGGAGCAGAAGAGGCTCAACAATGGCAGGCTAGTTGAGGAAATCTAACAGATGAATAACATGTTCCAACAGAAGCAGAAAGAACTGATGGTGGCCGTGACCAAAGTGGAAGAAATGAGTCGCCAACTGGAAATGCTGAAGAATGGACGTATTGAGGGCTATCACGACAACCAGTCTGCTGTTGCTGAACTCGACCGTCTCTACAAAGAGCTTCAGTTGAGGAACAAGCTGAATCAGAAGCAGAATGCCAAACTGCAGCAGCAGCGGGAGAGCCTGAATAAGCGCAACTCCGAGGTGGCCGCCATGGACAAACGTGTCAACGAGCTGTGGGAACGTCTCTGGAAGAAGAAGGTGGCTCTGCAGAAAAAGGAGAAAGTGTAGAGAAGTTTTACTACCGGCTAAATTAGATGTTCACAGATCTGGGATTAGATCACCATTAGAAGTCCCAAAGCCAGATATGGATAAAAGGCTTCGTCCAAGGTCTTCTTGAACCCGTACAGAAGCAGGTCCAGACGACGAGACCTGAATACAGACGATAGGACCGAGATATTATATTTCAGGTGGCAAGGGGCATAGAAATGAACAGGCCCTCAAAACCTCCCCGAACTGTAATGTTATGGTGTCGCAGAACCCAGGGTACAGGGGAGGACCAAGAAGTGGAGTCACCTGTTACAATTGTGGGAAGATAGGCCACATAAGGAGGAACAGGATTTCCCTCAACCGCCAAACGCCCCCCCCACCCAGCTATAGGACATAGGCAAGCTGGATCCACCAACTTACAATATGCTCTGCAAACCCAACAGACAAGCTTGCGGCCTGACTCCTACTGTATGTATGTAGGTAGAAGGAAGATCATTCCTCTTCTTAGTGGATACCGGTGGAGCCAGAAGCATGATAAGGTTTGCTGACTTACCTGACTCAGACTGCCTTACAGAAGAAACATCCCATGTGTGGGTGTTGATGGAGTCATCAAGTATACCCCTATGACCCGCCCATTGCGTGTCAGCCTGCAACCCACACAGAGCATGTTATCTCGATTGATGGTGTCCAACACCTGTCCAGTGAACCTACTGGGAACTGACTTACTGACGAAGTTACACGCCAACATCCCCTTTTAGGAAAATGGTACTGTCACACTTACTACGGCTCAGGACCAGGAAGACATTTCACAGGTTTTCGGCCTCTTTCACTTTGCTGAGACAATGCAACCTACGGATGCAGCCTGGCTTTCACAGATACCAGACATCCTGTGAGCCCTGAAGACATTGGAAGTCTCCCAGTCCAGCCAGTGGAAGTCAAGCTTAAACCAGGAGCCCGCTTACCCCGTAAGCCCCAGTACCCTCTCTCCTTTGCCCAATCGGATGCTATCACACAACAACTGACGCCCTACGTTAAGAATGGAGCAGTCATCCCGACCAATTCACCATGCCACACCCAACTGTTTCCAGTCAAGGAGAAAACCCAAAAAGGGACAACCTCCCAAGTTTCGCATGGTGCAAGATCTACGGGCAGTGAATAAAGCCACAGTCTTGGATACTCCGATTGTGCCCAACCCCCACACACTGAAGCTATTGATGGATTTTACACGCTGAAGGATGACATCATATGCTCTACTGCCCTTGGACTCCCCGACTACAAGAAACCCTTCTGCCTGTTTGTGATGGAGAAGAAAGGACATGCCACTGAAGTCCTAACACAGTTTCATGGGGAAGACAGCGCCCACTGGGATACTACTCTGCCAGACTGGACCCAGTTGCCTGTGGAGCACCTTCGTGCATGAGAGCTGTCTTTGCAACCCACCTACTGCTGGATAAGACTGCTGATGTTATTCTGGGCCACTGTCTGAAGGTGAAGGCTTCACATGATATCACTGCCATTCTGGCCCAGACCCAACCTAAACATCACTCTGCTGCACGTCACCTACGGCTACAATGTTCCCTTCTACTCCCAGACAATGTGACAACCTCCAGGTGTGATGTCCTGAACCCTGCAACTCTCCTCCCTCTTCCAAGCGGGGAATGTGACGTCTCTGATACTTCGGTGGAAGAGGAAGCCGACTTTGAAATGGCTCAGCACGACTGTCTGGCGCTTATGAGACAAGAAACCTCCGGATTTGACACAGATACGCCGCTGGAAGACCCAGATTTGACTCTCTTCGAGGATGGATCAAGATATGTGGACCAAGAAGGACGGTTTCACACGGGTATCGCAGTGGTCACAGAAGATACTGTGTTGATGGCCAAACCACTACCCGCGTCCATGTCTGCACAGGAGGCAGAATTGGTTGCATTGACCGCAGGTTGCAAGATGGCAGCCCAGAAGAAAGCGAACATTTATACCGATTCACGCTATGGATTTGGCATCTGCCATGACTACGGGTCTATCTGGAGGGCGAGAGACTTCATTACAGCCAATGGAACTCCAATACGCCACCATAGAGCGGTGAAGGAATTGCTGGAGTCCTTGCTGATGCCAGAAAGAGTCGCGGTACTTAAGGTAAAGGCACACACTGGAGGGACCTCAAGAGAAGCCGTGGGGAATGACTTGACTGACAGGGCAGCTAAGGAAGCAGCACTGAAGCCACTCACTCATCACAAAACCCTCCAACTTGTATCTCTTGACAGACTCAGGACAAGAAGAAGACTCAGGACAAGAAGAAGATCCGGACAAGAAGAAGATGGATGAACAATCCTGGGAGAACATGGTCCTGACCCTGCAGAAGCAAGCATCCAATGAAGAGAAGGAAAAATGGATCCAAGATGGAGCAGTGCAAGATAAGAAGCATATGATACTACTGAAAGGAAAACCATGCCTCCCACGAGCCCACTACCCAATGATTGCCAGATGGGCCCATGGCCCCACCCATCAATCAAAAATGAAGATGCACAATCTTGTGAGACAGTACTACCACGCACCTGGCTTTTCAACAATGGCAGCAAATTACACCAGAGGATGCCTAGTCTGTGCCCGGTGTAATCCAGAAAAAACAGAGAAAACTCCACAGAAGTGTACACCTAGACCCTTGTACCCCTTCCAATGCATACAGATTGACCACATTCAGATACCATCCGCAGGACGATTTGAATATGCACTGGTAGTCGTGGACATATTCTCTGGATGGCCAGAAGCTTTTCCTGTGCAGAATCAATCTGCTAAAACCACTGCAAAGAAACTCCTCTCAGAGATAGTGTGCAGATAAGGGGTCCCAGAAACCATAGAGAGTGACCAAGGGCCAGCATTCACAGCCAATCTGACCAAAGAGATATGGCAGGCCCTGGGGACAGAGTTAGCTCTTCATACTCCGTATCATCCCAAAAATCCAGGAAGGGTCGAGAGAGGAAACGGGGAAAAAAAATGCTGAAAGCAGCGCAGGAAATGGGGAAGCCGTGGCATGAAAGTCTTCCCCTCGCATTGTTCAGTGTCAGACACACCCCCAGCTAGTGCAACTAAGCTAAGTCCCTATGAGATTCTGTTTGCAAGTGCCCCCAGACTAGGAGGGTTGTATTTCCCCCAACAGTTGACTCTATAGTATGACAGTTTGACTAAGTTTGTTACCGAATTAACAAAGCATTTGGCTAAAATACATTCTCGAGTTTTTTCCTCTCTCCCAGATCCTCAAAGCTTGGAAGGAACCCATCAGATCCAGCCAGGAGATTGGGTTCTCATCAAAAGATTCAGTAGACGTGCTCTTGATCCCAGATATGACGGCCCCTTCCAAATCCCCTACTCCATCTTTTAAGATGGGTCTCAAGTTCTCGTATTTCTCCAAGGGATCTTGCGGCAATGGCATCATTCTCAGGTGTATATTTATCCTTCATCATCGAGGCCTCTGAGATCTGCATACATTGTGGTCACTGGCTCCTTCATGGCGTGAGACATCATCTTCTTGATGCAAGGTACTACACAGCATGAAATTAGAGCCACTATGAATAGAACACAAAGGATTATTATACCTAGTTTGATAAGTGCTCTCTGCCATCCATCCCACCACCCAAACCAAGTGTCCCATGGATCCTTAACACCAGAATTATGAGCTAATTCTTCTGACAGGTCTGTGAGTCCTTTTAGGGCTTTGGCTATGCTCCCATCTACCCTTGGTCAGGATCATGGGATCTGGCAGGCTTCTACCCCATTTATCTTTGCGTTCTTTTGCCTGGACTGGTCTATATCCTCCATATTACCCATAGCTGTTGTAGATCTCGTGTCGTGTGCATCTGTTTACTATGGTGTAGAAGTCAAACTGATATGTGACCCTTGTAGCTGTGGTACTAACATGACCTCCCATATGATCTCCCATATTCTCTCCTACATGACCTTCCACCATCTTGTGACCTGCTCTCCTCTGCTTTATACTGAGTGTGTATCTCAAGATTAAGGAGCAAAACAACCATTTTTGGCTTCTGGATCTGGTGCCTTCTTGCAGTGGGATGCGTGGATCCATGTAGGCCTTCCTTCAACCTTCACAGCCGTAGAGGTGACCAGCAGGATCAGTTTAGGGTGCGGCTAAGGCCAACTGCAAAGGGATTCCGACATTATGGTTTGTCTGAATGTTGGTGAAGTCTCCTCCCCTTTCCTCTACCTTTTCCCCCTCCGCCGCCTAGGGCAAAGATTTAGGGTAAGATTTTGAATGTCTCCAAAGGGGGGTATGTCATGGCAATAAATAGTTAATAATTTATATAAGTTTATTGAAGCCATTCAGAAACCTTCCAACAGCATGGTTATGTGAATCCTTGCACTTTTCTCTAGTTTTATATATAATGTTTTGAGTTAGATGTAGCAGTGTGGAAGCTCTTATCAAGATGTTCCCGGACCGACTGTACTAATCAAGGCTGAATTAACTAACTCACAGAATATCAATTGAATGTTTTTCAGAATAAAATATAGATTCAGCATAATATGATGCAATCACCCCTAGTAACACCCCTTTTAATACCCCTTTAAGGAGCCGTATATAACTGTTAACTCCTCCCTTAATAAAGGTCTTTGTCATTAAGCTCTACTTTGACATGGTTGTCAGCATGGTTCTTACGGTGGCGTGCACACACTTAGACAAAGCATCAATTTGGCGGCAGACAATTAAGAGGACAGCCCACCCGAAAGGTGTGGAGGGCATCCATTACACCCTGATGTTATATCAATTATTGAGCAGTTGTTCATTATTAGATATAACCAATTAGGTATCTAGGTGCAAATGTTTATTTGCAGTGATGGGCAAACCCCCCGATGCTGGGGATCAGGGGACTCACACAGACCTTTTTTTAAAGTCTGCATTCAGGGTTGGAATTTGCACTTAAGGGATGGGGGAGGAAGGCTGTCAAATAAACATTATTAATATACTTAAAGGGTCCCGCGGCATGCTGTCCCGACGGCTTCTACTTCTGTTTCCACTCAATAACTTCCAGGATATTCATTGCACCACTGACAATTTGGAGGTTTTCGTCTGTATTCACGATGACGTCAGAGTTCTCCCAAGCTCATGGTTAAGTCATGAACTCGATTGAACTTTGACTGTCACTGTCAGTCTCAGCCTGCTTGCCGCTCTGTACAGACATTGCTGACATTGCTCTGCCTGTGGACTACTTGGGACAAATGGGTTTTTCTAATAAAGATTGAGTCTCTAAATGTGCTTTTTGTTTTATTTCTAATAAAAAAAATTCTCTGTGTTGTGTTTTTTTTTTTACTGTTTACTAGAAATATAGGGTGGCCATGTCTAATTTGGGGTGACGCCATAAATTTCGAGCTTAGTACCAGCTGAAAATACAAAGCTGGCATTAACCCCATCATTACCCAGTATGCCACTGCCCACCAGAGCTGTTGGTAAAGCACCTGGAAATGGTGCTATGATGAATGCACCATTTTCAGGGGCAGCTGCAGTTTTCAGTGTGGGGGACCCGTAAAGTCTGTGATTGGCTACTGGAGTAGCAGAGACCAGCTTATACATTCTACCATACTGGAATGTATAGGCTGATTACAGATTACTCAAACAGCCAATCAGACGCGCATTCTCTGTGACAGCGTTTGTGATTGGCTTTTGGGTCCATCATATGTACATTTTATAAATCATGAGAACAATTGGATTGCGGTGCAAATAAAAAATATTTTTATTTTTACATGAAACAAGTGCACAGAGGGATCACCTCATGTCAGGCAGAGTGGTAATCATACATCATACATACAGCAGTGTGAAAACAAATAAATAAAAAAAAAATAACAAAGCACTTCCTGATATTTTTGATTCTCAGAGCAGATAAAGAGGACATCTACCGGTTGCCACCCCCAGCTGCCTTGCTTTACCTTGGCTGGCACTGAAAATACAGGGAAGCACATTATTTTTTTTTACTAATTTAAATAAATAATAAAAAAAAAATGCATGGGCTCCCGCCATATTTTGATCACCAGCCAGTTAAAATCAGGCAGGTGGGGACTGGAATTCTCAGCATGGTAAGGCCCACGTGTTCTGGGCTCCCACACTGAAAACTGCAGCCTGCAGCCACCCCTGAAAATAGCGCATTCATCGTAGTGCTATTTCCAGGTGCTTAACTCGGCTATTCCAGTGGCCCTGGTGGGGGGTGGCATGCTGGGTAATAAGGGGTTAACCCCAGCTTTGTATTGCCAGCTGCTATTAAGCCCTGCGATACTTAATGTCATGCCAAGTTAGACCTGGTCATTAAGAATCTCAAATAAATGGTTAAAAAAGACACAACGCAGAAAATTTTTTTATTAGAAATAAAACACAAAACACATTTAGGGACTCCATCTGTATTGAAAAGAAAAAAATCCTTCCTCCCATGAAGTCCAGGTTTTCTTGCTTCACCTCTGCAACATCTTTGCCAGCACCTGTTAGCAAAGAGGACAGGCAATGACAGCACTGCCTAGTGCTGTGTGTGGAGCTGAATGCAGCATAAATGTCATACTATACTAGAATGTATGGGCTGATTGCGGATAACTCCAACAACCAATCACAGACACTCAGAGCCCAGGGCGTCTGTGACTGGCTGTTGAAGCAAGTGAAGTGAATATCCCGGAAGATAATGAGTGGCACGGAAGTAGTTGCGGCATTGACAGCGGGACATGAGGACATACGCTGCGGGATCCAGTAAGTATAACAATTATATTTATTAACCATGTGCTTAATTTTACAGCCCCTGGACCCAAACTGTAACCCGAATTTTCCCGGGAAACCTATGTTTGGGTTAAGTGCATGGACACTAGGTGTCTGTTACAGAACCAAATTTTACATTTTGGGTTCGTCCATCACTATTTATTTGTCTATACTTACTACGTCTCATCCAGACTGTGGTTCCTCTATGGTACGCAGTCTGATAACAATTGAAAGCAACAACTCTCAGCATCTTCTTACCATTGCTAAGGACATAAGGAAAGTTTTTGGTTCACGGGATACAAATGTATATAGGTCTGATTTGACATTAAAATTAATTGCTGTAGTAAGCTGCTGTACTGCTGGTGGTTCTGGTAATGTAAGAAGAACATATTTTAGAGGAAAAAAGTGGCATCTTACCAGACTTACCAATGATCAATTTTTATTTATTGTGTACAAAAGGGATGTGGTTTGCAGTAATCAGACTATGGCCATTTCATGCTAATCCAGAACATTTATGGGTCCATACTGGAGCTGCAATTCTTCCATTGAGTTTAATCAGTGACTAATTATGATCAGTAGTGCAGAGTGCTTTTTATATACTTTGTAGTTCTGGTGATGTATTTATGTACTGATGTTGGTCCTGGTGATATATACATGTAATGATGCAAAAGGAAAAGAGCCCACAGGCATGTCAATTCCACAAGTTCCTTAATATTTATTTAAGAATGCATACAGTAAATTAAAATGTAAGTCCAATATTACAAAGTCCTTACGCGTTTCTAGCGGCATACCGCCATTAGTCAAAGGATAAAAATACACACATATGGTTACATCTTTAGACATGCAGTAAACCAATCACAAGTTTTATTAATGCAGCTGTAAAGGTAGATCGAGTTAACCATCTCATTGGCAAAGAGTTGTCCTACATCAGATGCGTACATGTTCTCTTTTCTCTTTTAATCATATTATATACATTAAAAATGTTTTTAAGAAATATATATATATTTTTTCTTAAATACATGAAACATATTATATGCATAACCATGAAAACTGGACATTCCTATCTTATTCCAATTAGAATATTTTGATGTATTTTGGAAAACCAACATGTATATATTTTAATAAACATTTTTGATGTATACATGAATATATCATCAAAACCACCATCAGTACAGGAATATGACACCAGAACCATCATCAGTAAATGAATACTTCACCTGAAGCACTATTTGTACAGCAAAACCACCATCAGTTTTGTTGCAAAGTGGATTTGTTACATGACGCATGTAAAAACAACTTAATTTGAACCAAATGGCCCCCCAAAAAAGATATATTAGCTTGCATGACTATCCTTTGGTTTGAAATTTAAAATATAGGAAATCAGTGATGAATATTACTATTTGTCTCTTGTATTGTGTAAACAGTCCACAAACAATGAGTGTATCTATATCTAATTTTGAAAATGAACTCCCTGTTGTGTCTCAACCCTAAATTAAGGCAATTTTTTAAACTTTTGCTTGTATTTTTTTGTGAAAAAGGTAATATCTCTAGTGGACATGGTTGTCAGAACCATTGGAGGGTGATGGCGGTACATTAGGGGTCCTGTTACCTTAGTCACAAACCCATTTATTTAATCCCTTCACATCCAATTACAGATAGTTACGTCATTGGCTGTATTTCCTGCATTGATGCGACCTCACACACTGAGCTTGCATCATTCCCTGGATAGATTGGCTGATCTGATTAGTTGACATGTGCAACTAACAGGTGTGGGTGGATCGGGGATCCACTCACACCTGTTAACCCAGTAGTTCGCGCTCTCAAACTCTGACAGCCAACTTAACACGTGATGGGGGATAGAGCCGTTCACTGCCACCATCCCCAATTCCTTGACAGGATCTTGGGGGGGTAATGTTTTGCCATAACTTCAGGGGGTTAGATAATAATGAGCCCTGTCACAGTCATAATGTATTTCCTGTAAATACCGGACAAGCACTAGCATTGACAGTAGATGGTCAATTCTGCATTACAGAGCCATGCATCAGCATGGCTCTGTACTGCAGAAGTGAGCGGACACTCCAATATTGAGGCGCCCTAAAGGGCCAAGTAAAATAAAGTAAATGTAAAAAGAAAATGTTTTTAAAAAATGAAAATACAAAAGCTAAAATCAACCCCTTCTGCCCAATTGAAAATAAAACTACCATAAATTAAAAAGATAAAATATACGGTACATATTTGGTGGTGCCATGTTCAGAAATGCCCATTCTATCAAAATATAAAATACATTAATCAGATTGGTAAACTGCGTAATGGAAAATATTTCAAAATCCCAAAATGATGCTTTTTGGTTGCTGCAACATTGCATTAAATTGCAATAACAGGTGATCAAAACATTGAATCTAACCAAAAATTGTATAATTAAAAATTTCAGCTTAAGATGCAAAGAATAAGCCATCACACAGCCCCGAGATCCCAAAAAATGAAAACGTTACAGGTCTCAGAAAATGGCACCAAAACTGCAATTCTTTTTTTTTTACAATCTCCAGAATTTTTTTCATCACTTAGATAAAAGTAAAAGTATACACATTTGGAATCTGCAAACTCATACCAACCAGGGGAATCATACTGACAGGCCAGTTTTAGCACATATGGTAAATTAAGAAAAAAAAACAAACCATTGCGGAATTTCACTTTTTTGCAATTTCACCACACTTGGAATTTTTTTTCCCGTTTTCCAATACACTATCTAGTAAATTGAATTATATCATTAAAAAATACTACTCATCCCACAAAAAAACAAGCCCTCATATGGCTATATTGACTGAAAAATAAAAAAAAAGCTCTGGCTCTTGGATGAAGGGGAGGAAAAAATGAAAAATGGAAAATCACACAGGGGAAAAGGGGTTAATTTGAGGCTGAAGGTTCCTCAGGGGAGCGCCATTGACTTCATATGCCTAGGGTACCAAACTACCCTGTCTCAGCCCACACTGGAGGAGCATGTTTCCAAAATGGCATGAGAAGATGAGCTCCCAAACCTATTTCCCTAAGCCAGGATATTTAGATGAGGCTTGAACAACAATCTGTTGAATCTGTACCCCATGTGAAAGAAAGATTGACTATGCCTCTGATACATAGTAAACCAGAGGCAGTGCAAAAAAAAGGGGGGAATGGGTAGGTAAATGTATAAATTATTTTTACGATTGAAATATTGCTTATAAGCTAACTTTTTAACAGAGCAGTTTTTCTAATGGCATTATTTTGAAGTAATGTTCTATGCATTAGAAAATAAGTTGAACAATCTTTCAAATGATCTTTCTATACTTATTGCTCTTTCAAGGCAACTTTTTATTATCTCTATTAGAAAAAAATGTTTAGCAAATGTGTTCTTGTACTCCTGAGACAAAATATCACTGACTTGCCAGGATACTCATTTAATATTTAGTTACATATTAATAAAGTCAGGTTTTAAACCCATTTTGAAAAGAAATAAATCCTGACATTTCTAACAAAGCCAGAAGTATTGCATAACTGGTATGGAAGCCAATTGTTCACTATGGTAACATTTCATAATCTGCTCATAAATCCTCAGTGATCGCATTTTCACATGTCCTTAACATGGAAGTTTTACCACCTGAAGTTTTATTTCATTTTTTTTCCCATGAAAATCAAACATTTTCACAAGAGGTAATGTTGTACTTGTAGAAAATTAGTGGTAAAACCATTAGTTATGTACCAGCAGTAGTTAACAACATTCAGACAAATGTAACTTTGTGAAACAATTTATTTTATCATGTTCATAACATATGATGTATAGATACGTCATATGTCATGTCCCTACATTTGATGCAGGCTCACATGTTGAGCCAGCATCTTTCCCCATACATAACACCCCTATTGAAGCAAACATAGTGTGCTTCGAGGGTGACGATGTTAATATTTTCTGTTATAATAAATCTGGTACAATAATTTAGTTTGGTTACTAGATGTCACCATGCCACAAGAGAAGAAAGCACTGGGATCTGCAGATAAATTAAGGAAGTGGCAAAACAAAAGTAAAAACTGTCACAAAAGGTTGTTGCTTAACATTGGACCTGAGAGGAAGACCTGGTTGAGACACAGAAGTGCTAAGATCCTTGACAGACCCCAAAGTGGACTGAGTAATCAAGAGAGAGAGAGGCTTCAATGATTAAACTTGAATGTGTGACCGGTCACCGACTGTTTAGTCAGTTAGGGACAGTTAGATAGGATTTGCAGCATCTCAAAGAACATTAATGTTGCTAAGATTACAGATGGACTGATAGAGAGACTGTATGAGCTCCTGCATACCGAGACTCTGGTGAACGTGAAAACCATAGGAGAGCTCCGTGGATACTTGCTGCATTGAGACTGATCTGAACTTCACCTTCACTTTGGTGTATTAGAGAAGTTGGTGAGAGTTTTCTTTTTGTTTGCAGATATTCAGTCAGGTCATGCGCTCTGAACGTTTGCAAAGAGAAAGACAGTATACTGTATAAATATATAAATATTATGTTCATTCAAGTTATTAGATATGTAAATAAAAAAATATATAATTCAACGTATAAGAGAAAATACCGGGCAGTGCTTCAATTCCTGGGACAGCAGATTCTGCTCTAATCACCACTATGTACCCTTTATGCTGCTTGGGTGCACGCCTTATAGGAGTATAAACAGTTCATGTGAAGAAAAAAGCAGGCAGCATTCACCATTTGAGCAGTGATGTCTCCTTTATTTCAAAGTGTCAATGGACATAATTAATCCGTGACGATGTGCGGGGAGAGGGTGTGGAGGACGGCGGACGACGGCAAGCCATTTTGCTGTGACTACAGCTTCAACGGGTCCAGTTCCCGTTGAAACTGTAGTCACAGTCAAACGGTTTGCCATCGTTCGCCATCCTCCACACCCTCTCCCCGCACATCGTTACGGATTAATTATGTCCATTGACACTTCACAATGCAGCGCCCCACCACATCTCCTCCCTCATCTCTGTCTATCACCCCACCTGTTCTGTATCTTCTACAAATGACCTTCGACAAACATCTGCACTAATCTGATCCTCCAACTCCAGGCTCCAAGACTGCTGCCGAGCTGCACCAATTCTGTGGAATGCTCTACCCCAAGAAATCAGGACCAGCCACAACTTGCATGGTTTCAGATGCTCCCTAAAAACACATCTTTTCAAGGCAGCCTATCATGCTCCCTAACAAAATTCCTTTGTACTGTACATAGCCTATTCACTATCTCTCTCGACATAACTCTTCTTCAAATTCCACCAAACCCAAAAGCTCTACACAGATTGTCTGGTGACCATTCATGTAACTTTATTTCTATCCCCCATTTCCTCAAGATGCCTGGGCCATCAGTGTTATAAGCCCCTGTACTTTGTGTAACCCCTATCTCGTTGTAGATTGTAAGTGCTTGAGCAGGGTCACCCTTATTTTTTTTGGTTTTATCTATTGTATTGTATTTTTTACATTGATTTTATGCTTATTGTATTGTTTCCTATTATTGTACTGTTTTCTTTCTCTACTGGAATTACTGTATTATATTGTGTATTTTCTTACTGCATTATACTGTGTATTTTCATCTATTACCCATTGTATTGTAAAGCGCTGCAGAATATGTTGGCGCTATATCAATAAAGATGTATTATTATAAATAAAGATTTATTATTATTATTATTATGACCCTTATATTTGTCATTACGATCCTCCAGGGAATGCCGGCTGCAACCAATCATTAACAGGGCTTCATGATTTCTGCTATTTCTGGGCTAGTAAATTACACTTAAAAGTAAAAAAAAAAAAGTTTTTTAAAAATATAAAAAGTTCTAATCATTCCCTTTTGCCCCATTAAAAATAATACAAATAAAAAATACACATATTCAGTATCACTGCATTCAGAAATGTGTAATGTATCAAAATATAAAATAAATTACTCAGATCGTTAACAATACTATTGAAAAGACCAGTCAAAACACCAGAATTAAGTTTCTTTGTCCACCGTAATATTGCAATAAAATACAAACAAGAAGTGATCAAAACATCGCATCTACCCAAAAATGGTATCAGTAAAAAAAACATCAGCTCAAGGCAAAAAAATAAGCCAAAACTTAGCCCCAATTTCCGAAAAATAAAAACTATAATTTTTAAAATATGGCAACAAAAGCACATATTTTTCCATATTTCAGAATTTTTCTTCACCACTTAAATTAAAAAAATTCAAACATGTTTAGTATCTCTGTATTTATACTCACCTGGAGAATCATACTGCCTTGTCAGATTTACCATATTGTGAACATGGTAGATAAAAAAGTCTGAAAAACTATTGTGGAATTGCACCTTTTTTGCTATTTTAGCATACTTGGATTTTTTTTCCCATTTTCCAATGCACTATATGGTAAAATGAATGAAGTCATTCAAAAGTAGAACTCGTCCTAGAAAGAACAAGCCCTCATATGGTTATATTGACAGAACTATAACAAGTTATGGCTCTTGGAAGAAGGAGAGGTTAAAATGAAAATGGAAAAAAATGGAAAATGGCCATTCTTAAAGGGTTCTTTCATGGAAAAATATGTATTACAAAGAACTCAGATTTCTTAACATAAATACTCCTAGGCTAGAGCCCTCATAGAGAGTGAATTTGGGGAGTTAAAAACTTCCCTAATACAAGTATAGATGTAGGTGTAATTATACCCTGTTAATAACCCATTAACAGGGGTGTAACTACAACAGGTGCAGGGGTTAAGATTTGCAATAATTGGAGGCCCCATTGGAGCTTTCGCATTGGGGCCCATGAACTTCAAGTTACGCCACTGCCCACCAATGCTAATAGGGCTGAAAAGAAGCATGCTATAGGCCAGTGTTCCCCAACTCCAGTCATCAAGAACCACCAACAATCCATGTTTTCAGGATTTCCTTAGCATTGCACAGATGTTGAAGTCATTACCTAAGCAGGTGATTAAATTATCACCTGGGCAATACTAAGGAAATCCTGAAAACCTACTCTATTTGTGGCTCTTGAGTACTGCAGTTGGGGAACAATGCTATAGGCAATTAACTCTCCGTTTGAGGCTAGTTCCTTCTCTATCTTACTATTCCTCATGATCTGATGCTGATGGCCAAGAAGTTTGTAAGACATAGGTAAGTCTTTCACTACTTGGACAACCCCTTTTTAACACACACAAGTAACAGATACTCACCTTTCATATCTATGCTATTCGAACAATATCGTCACTAGGTCTCCCTGGGTTTTTATGACATTGTTATATGAGCACTGCAGCCATTCAGCCACTGATAATAGGCTGCAGTCAATACTCTTAATGATGCATTGAAAAGCCGGCTGACAATAGAGTGAGTACCGACTATGGCTGCTCCGACATAGCTGTATGACTAAAATCCGCTGCTTCCCCCAAAAAAATAAAGTTTATTTTCTCCTGGGTGCTGCTGTTTCATTATTCTGGCTGGACACCTGCCTAAGGCCGGGCATCCACTTGCGAGAGACTCACACGTGTCTCACATCGCATCACTCAGCATGGCTACCCACTCTTCTGACAGGAGCATATCAGCTGTATGTATTTCTATGCAGCTGACACGGTCCTCTCCAGAAATCTGATGGCCATGCTGAGTGATGTGATGGGAGACATGCGTGAGTCTCTTGACTCACTCTCGCAAGTGAAACCCTGACCTAACACTATTCAACTGCAGATTACCTCTTTATCTGCAGGTTAATAACATTATCCAATCTGAAAGGAATGACTTAATAATTTATTAATACTGCCAAAAGAATTAAATGACAACATACATTTTTATAAATGTACAGTGCTGTGCAAATTAATTGGGACAAAGCATTTTTTAAGTAAAATCGTAAGTTGGTTACCAGTCAGAGATTCAAACTAGTTTGAACTGCTTTGAACAGATGTGAGTGTACAACCTTGAGTAACAAAATGTGGTTTGACTGGTTTTAGTCAGAAAATAACAGCTAGCTGCCCCCTCAGCTTCAGTTGAGAGCTTGTTTCTGTGAGGAGTGATTTAGTGTACTTTTTCTCTCAGTGTGACTCGTGCCTGTAAAAATGGATGTTACTCCATGGAAAAGGTCTACAATTATTACTCTTAATGAACATAGAAGTGTGACTAAGAGAAATCGCTTCCACCGTTATTATTGGAAAATCTACCGTTTCAAGAATAATTCGCGCATACAATGAAACCGGATCGTTTTCTCCAAAACGAAAAGGGAAATGTTGAAGAAAAAGGAAAACGAGACCAAGAACTGATAAAACACTTATCAGAAATAGGCTGGGGTCACACTTTGAAAGGTAATTGCGGTGAACGCATCCAGATCCGGATGCGGTAACCGCAATTGCCTTCAGACACATTTGTGTGTCCAAATCTGTTGTTAAAACCGAAATGCGGTAACCGGATTGCTCCGGATGCTGCCCATAGGCCTAATGTTACAACTTTCAGGACCAAGGACAGGGGCTC